>JARFOD010162348.1:0-11918 GCA_031763545.1 Mopalia muscosa | reverse complement strand
AATGACTCAATTCGATATTATAAACAAATTGTGAAAAAAACTAGATTGAATTACTTCAAAGAATTGAGCATGAAAGAAATAAAACGGTCGAAAAATAGATCAGAAATATATTTTTTCAGTGTACTGTACCTGGGAAAATGCCTACTTCTCTGCTGTTTTTATACTTACAGAATTTTTGCACACTTCATCTTAACATATAAAACTAAAAAACAATCATTCAGATTTTTTATTTTTTTTGCTTCTTAGATATAAGTTGAAATTTCACTGTTTTGACTCATTTTTTTACCTTTAACCCAATATTGCAAGAAAACTAAGACAAACAGGAAAAAACTGAATGACTGTTTTTTGGTTCACATAATGTATTAGCCTATACCTTGATATAAGGAGAAAAAATTTACTTATGCAAGTTTTAGAAAAAAATTATTTACTTTTTTTGTTCTGCAGAAAAAGACGATCCAGAATATGTGTACATATGTTGCAAAATTCACAGTAGTTTAGAAGTAAAACGGTGAATAGTAAAAACACCCTGTAGGGTGATTAGAGTATCCTTAAGGCTTTGTTTTCAACCCCATGTCTGTGAGATTATTTCACTCCAATCTTGCTGCCTTGGACCAAAATTATCGATTTCTATATTTTGTACTACAAACATGTTGAGATGAGTTTATCTAAAACATCACGAATCATTGATTTTGATTATCAGCATCCCTGAGCCAGTGTGATTTCTTGTTATATTTCTAAAACTTAATCACACTGACAAAGGGGTATGATGAATCCTCGTTATACATACTATATTAAACCATTACTCCAACTAAACAATATCTGGAGCACCAGTGAGCCATATCAATGTTTTACATGCACTATACATAAAATTGATAACAAATGGTCACTACCTTTCTTATAATAGCTATGGTAAAAAAAACAAAATATGCTTGACTCACTGATTTAAGTCCTACTTCCACCGATGTCAACCATGCTTTACATTGAGTCATCAACTCCGTCTGTGTGGACACATACCAACTTCATCAAGGCTAATAGAAGAAGGGCAGACCTTGATCTGTGCCAAACACACAGCCGATTTCCACTTCAAGTATGATGCGGATTGCTTCCACAAAACACATTAATCTACTTGCCATGTACTTGTAAATGCAGTCTTCTGGGTTGTTCTTAAAGGTATTTCTCTTATATGATGGTGGTGTATTCCAACAATTATTGACACTAGCACAACCAAGATGTGAAGCGTTTCCATAATGTTGAAAGCTCATTTCCTCCAGTGCTAAGTAAAGACAGCATTGCCCAATAGCCAGAGTGGCTGTTGTGGCATACATAAATGAAAACCTGTAACCACAGAAGTAGTTTACTTCTGACCGTAATTAGGTTTTGACCAATGGCTCTTCTCTTGTATAAATTTTATATTAACGCTGCCTTTGATACATTATAAACGACACACAAAAAATAAACAATTTTTCATATTTACAAAAACGTGTGCTGCACTAGTGCAAAATTGTAAGTCTAATGGTGGTAAACTTAGAACCTAAGTCCAAAACATGACTTTTCAAGATTAAATATACTAAATGATCGCATGACATTGTAAAATTTCAACAAAATACGCTTAAACCAATTTAAAAGGTCCTCCTTAACAAAATAAAATTAAAATTAGCTGTAATTTTCATGTAATTGTAGATAAACAAAATTATGGTCACAAAAGTTGGACATAGGCATTTCTGGCAGTAACTGAAAATATGTCAAATTGGACTGGGACATAGGTGTCGGTGGCTTGCATAGACATAACTATAGTTTGCCTTCATGTTTCTCCTTTTTTCGATTTGCAAAACAAAAAATGTTCCCTGATTCATTTAAGGCAGGTAACAGTTTGTGTAAATTTTCAAACAGCCAGAAATCCGCTTATGTATTTCTGGTAAGCAACGATTTTAACTTAAGTGGACATCTGGAATTGCATTTGGGAGAAAACTACTATAGTTACATCATGGATATTTATAGTCCTGAAAAAAGGGTCACGACAAAAACAAGGTCATGCATTGATTGTTTGTTTGATTGGGGTTTAATGTCGTACTCAAGGGTATTTCACTTATATGACGACGTGCCAGCCCAAAGGGTGAAGGAAACCACCCTCGTCACCACTGGCAACAAAGACCGGATGGGACAAATACAGGACGACAACAACAGGACGCAATAGAGACGCCACAAACAGATCGGCTTTCTGTTCACCTTTAGCTCTGAGAGCCCCAGGACAACATGAAGCTCCCTCCAACCACCCGCCAAGGCCATGCAAATTACAAAAATGTGGACATAGGTACATCTGGCTGTCATGACGAAATTTGGTTCTAATCTAGGCATTGACAATGATGTTCACAATATCTAGACAAGCTAAACTCCCCTTAAATACAAATAAATAATAACTGTTACAATGACCATTTGATTGATTGATCAAGGGGTCAAATGCCACACTTGAAGTTGTTTCACACATTATAGCTAAGGGAGAAAGACCACAAAGTAACAGCTAATTGGAATGGAAAGCTCAGGAACAGTTCTAAAGCAGCAAGTCGTATCCTGAAAGAGCATTTGTAATAGCGCTACAAAGAGAGATCAGTTGAAACGGTGCATGCTGACAAATTTCCTGGGCATGGGGTATGGAATCTGTTATCCAAAAGTTCTCGATTCCCACGCTTGGATCGGTGAATTTCTTCCAAGATTCTTTTGGAAAAACTCCATGAGTGACATAACAACTGACTTTTGCTGCCCCTTTGTCCTTCAATGCCTGGAAAAAGCCAGTTAAATGTGACAGGAATGTGACAGATTCCAAGATCATAATTGTGAAAAATTGTGTAAATTCAAAGCAAACAACATAGACTTCATTAATCACTTTTCAACTTTGCAGGAGGCCTTAGACTTCTTCATTTTATATAGTAATGTTTGCCCAAAAGGGTGAAGGAAACCACCTTACGTTTATTCTATTTATATGGTATTCTAGCAATCTGTGAAACCTGTTTTACAAAGATGAAGGTTTCTGGCCTAAAAAATCTCTTACATGCAGGGAATGCAGAGGTGAAGATTTTTCATAAAAGAACGAATACTGTAACATCATATTGATCTCCCCGACTTGCAATGTACAGACTTAAGTTACGCACCAAATAGGGTAACTGCATCCTTTATTGTTCCTCTGTAAAAGTTAAGACGTAATTTGGTAAATCATGACCTAAGAGTTTTTTGGGTGCTTGGGATTGAATGCCATACTTTAGATTATTTCACTCATATGACTATGGATTGTCTATTTCACCTTTGGCAACAAACAAAGACAATAAAGGACAGAAACAGGATGAAATACAAACACATCGAATTCATGTTATCCCTTAGGTCAGAAAACCCCCCAGTGCAACATGATTGTTTTCTTGATTTGTGTTTAACGTCGTACTCAAGGGTATTTCACTTATATAACGACAGATTGTCCACTTCACACTGTACACAGCTTTATTACGGTGGAATACTGGGAGGAAACCTCGTAAAAACCACCCCCGCGATTGCCAGATCCACAACATGTGACTCGCTTATATACCTGATGGTCAACTGGCGGACTTAATCGTGTGAATGATAAATCAAAGTAGGTTCAGTTTAGGAAGCACACTCACTACCTCTGAGCCGCGGCCCGGGCAACATGAAGCTCAATGCAAACCCTCCACAACCTAATTATGTTTGTTTGTTTGATTGGTGCTTAACGTTGTAGTCGAGGGTATTTCACTTATACGACGACGGATTGTCCAATTCACACTGCCTTATTACAGTGGAAAACCGAGGGGAAACCTAGAGAATTCTTAAATCGAGTCTTACCTTTGCACATTCCTTTAATGTGCCTCCTGTCATGACCAAATCATCAACAATAATCACATGTCTACCAGAAGGATCACCTACCAGCAAAAAATAATCACTATTATTTATATGTTGATAAATACCAGGATCTCCTTCATTCATAAAACTGATATTTCACTCCTGTAAAAAAACACTTCTTGTTATTCACTAGGAATTAATCTGTGTCAAAGTCCTTTATTTCTATTATTAGGTTACATATGTTTGTTTGATTGGGGTTTAATGTCATACTCTAGGGTATTTCACTGAAATGATGGATTGTCCACTTTACAGTTCCTTGCTGAAATAATGTAGATAACCGAGAGGAAACCTTGTAGAAACCACTCCTGAAAAGGCCGAAACAAAACCATGTTACAGCTGGACTCAAACCGATGGACAGCTGCAGGCCCCCATGGGTGCAGATTTATTTGTTGGATTGGTGTTTAACCCATACTTACATGTATATGACGGCATGCCTGCCCAATGGCTGAAAGAAACCACCCGCAACAAGACTGTATGCAAGGAAGTGTGCCACTAAATGTGTCTGTATTTGCATGGTTCTATTGTAAATGCTAAAGCTGTAAACATCATGAATTTGAGGAGAGTTATCGTACATATAAAATTAAATAACCTACCATCTTTAACCCTTATCAATCTGTTGTTTCCTTCCCTCACCTTGCTACATACAATAGTTTGGTCTTTGGAAAAGAAATTATGAAACCTTTTAAAGGCTCCATCATCAGGGAAGGCAAATGACATATCTTCCCGATCAGTAAGTGAAGACAACTTGTCCAATAGCAGAGGGATTGCCGATTCTAACCTGAAACAAGTGTAAAATCACTATAGCTGCGACAGTAAGCTCTTCTTTACTGGACATGAGTTATTTAGAATGTTAGCTGATTAAGCATTGCAAAATATGATTTTTTAAGTAGTTTAGTATCATATAAAGCTGCATTTCAAATTTGAACTCTCTATTTTAAGCGGTTTGGCTTCTATACTGTTCACATACTGATGTCAAAAAAAGTTACAGATGCGGACATATTTGTTGTCCTGGAAACCTGAAATTTGTTCAGAACGATACCATTTTAAATAGGAGTTTAGTTTAGCATTATCTTAAGCTGCATTCCAAATTTGAACTCTCTTATCTTAAGTGGTCTGGCTTCTATCCTGTTCACTTGGTCATGTAAAAAAAAAATAACAGATTCCGGACAAATTTGTTGCCTAGGAAACCTGAAATTTGGGAGGAATGATCTCATTTTCAATAGGAGTTTAGTTTAAAATCATATTAAGCTGAATTTAAAATTTGAAGTCTCTATTTTAAGCGGTTTAGCGTCTATACTGTTCACATCCTTATGTCAAAAAAGTGACAGATGCGGACATATTTGTTGCCATGGAAACATGTTCAGAATGATACCATTTTCCATAGGAGCTTAGTTTAGCATTATATTAAGCTGCATTCGAAATTTGAACTCTCTATCTTAAGTGGGTTAGCTTCTATCCTGTTCACATGGTCATGTAAAAAAAAGTAATAGATCCAGACAAATTTGTTGCCATGGAAACCCGAAATTTGGGAGGAATGATCCCATTTTCAATAGGAGTTTAGTTTCAAATCATATTAAGCTGCATTCCAAATTTGAACTCTCTATTTTAAGTGCTTTGGCTTCTATCCTGTTCAGGTCGTCATGAGGGAAAAATGAACTGACCGACAGACATAGTGAGTTATAGAGCTGCTCAGTTGCAGCTTAAAAAGAGTCATTCAGTTTGTGCATCATCTGTTTTTTTTAAATTATTTTTGTTTACATATATTTAGTGCATTGTTAAGGGAACGTATTCCCCTTTGCATGGCCACGGTTTGGTAAAAAAAGGAGAGGAAATCTAAGCACATTATGACTAAAATACATAAGAATTAACTTGATTATGCTGTGTTCAAGTATATTTACCACATACCCGGTACATGTTTATTGGATTGGTTGTTTGTTTGCTTGTTTGTTTGGGGTTTAACATCCTACTCAAGGGTATTTCACTTATATGAGGACAGATTGTCCACTTCACATTGTTCCTTGCCCTGTTACGGTGGAAAACTGAGAGGAAACCTCGTAAAAAAAAAAACACCCCTGTGATTGCTGGAGCCACATTTTGTGACTCACTCATTTACCAAAGGGTGGACAGAGGGACCCGATCCCGTGAACGGTACATCGTAGGAGGCTTTAGAAAGCACACTCGCTAACCACTAAGCCACAGATGTGGGCAATACAGTTTTGAAGAGGTGTTCGCCTGGATGTTACACTTTGCAGCGAAATGCCCTGCACATCATATACATCTTTATGACAACTGATAGTTTGCAGTTAAAATTAATTTGTTTTTTTCTATGAAAATCTCCCTTTGTTACCTTAGAATGATTTCCTTAGACAAGCTCACCTGGGAATGATGGAGTCTGAGAAATAGAACCTTTCCTGGAGAGCGTGGATGTCAAAAATTATGATTTGAGCAGGTCCTCGCGAGGTCAGAGGAATTGCTGACAGTAGCGTCGCTAAAGTCTGACAAAATGAAATACAATCAATAGAGATAAGAAAATTATGTTTTCAGTTGCTTTTATCATACTACGTATGTTTGTTATTTTTTTTTTTTTATAAGAGTTCAACATCATTTCAAAATGGGTATTTCACTTATATGATGATGGATTGTCCACTTCTGATTGTTCATTGTCTGATCACGGTGGGAAACCTGGAGGAAACCTTGTAGAAAACACCCCCACAAGTCTCCAGAGCCACATCATGTGACTCATCCCTGAGGAGCAACAGAGACTCGATCCTGTGTAGAGGAGACATTGAAGTAGAATTAGTAAGTGTACTCGCTAACCACTGCCCATACAAGATATGAAGAATGTTTATGTCTATGATAAGTAATAGAAACAAAGTCAGAGTTGCTAAACTAAAGTATCTTATTAAAACATATTGATCAGAAACACCAGAGACTGCACTGACACAGTTAACGGGTTGTTCTCATCTAATTTTAAAGTTTAATGTTTACATTGTATTTTCCCTAAACTCCCATTTTGGATATCAGGAGTGAGGTCAGCAGCTTCACACAGCAACTTGAACATTAAGGCATATGGGAACTCTAGGTTATTTCATTCATATACCAACATGTTAACTCAGGCCTGTGCTATTATCTTTCTCGGCATAAACTTGAATCAGTCCTCTGAAATTTTGTGAGATAACCTAACATTTGCATTCTCTCCTGATTGGTGGATTTGTTAAATACATAAATGTGTCTTTGTGAAAATAAAGCAAAATTGCTTTAAAAATAGAATCTTCATTTGTTATGGGTTGACAAAATTTGTCAAAATCAGTAGCAAAATGAAATTTAGACGAAGAGTGCGAACAGTTCGGGAAACCTATAAATCGGCCCTCCTAAACTAAGTTTGCAAAATCATGGGGAGACCCCTTTCTGTCCGTTCTCCCCAACAGCACAGGCCTGTAACTCAATGGGTGTAGCTAACTACCCCAAACGCTACAGGCACCAGAGATAACACAGGAAAATCATAAGACAGAAAATAAAGACCCATTTAATAAACAGGATCAGGTTTTGGTTAACAAAAGTACAGAGCACAAGCCAGCTTCTTTCAACAGCCAACCAGTGCAGTTCAGGCAAAAAGCGCCACCAAATAGTCAAAAATAATGTACACAATCCCCATGCTTAAATTTTGAATAATTTGAATTTACCTTTGCTGTCGCTACCTGCCCCTCCATTTCAACCCTTTCCATGGTGCCTGTGGGGAAATAGGGTAACAGAATGTGAAAAGATCGAGCCAAGTACCTACAATCAACATCAGAATCAATTTTAGCACCAGTAATCTCCAAAGATTGGTCATTGTTTAACACCACATTGAGTGGTATGCATTCAACTATAAAGTTGTTTAGCACCAGTAATCTCCAAAGATTGCTCATTGTTTTACACCACATTCAGTGGTATGCATTCAGCTATGAAGTTGTTTAGCACCAGTAATCTCCAAAGATTGCTCATTGTTTTACACCACATTCAGTGGTATGCATTCAACTATAAAGTTGTTTAGCACCAGTAATCTCCAAAGATTGCTCATTGTTTAACACCACATTCAGTGGTATGCATTCAACTATGAAGTTGTTAAGTTTATATATTTCCAAAAATTATACATTATGACATTTCTATGGTCACCTTGTGAGACTTTTTCTTTAACAGAAGGGCAACAGCTTGTTTGTTTGATTGGGGTTAAATGCCATACTTAAGGTTATTTCATTCATATGATGGTGTGCCAGCCCAATAGGTGAAGTGAACCACCATCAACAGCCCTGAAACAAGGATAAGACAGGACAATCACACTGACACAGGACACAATAAAAAAACCACAAACAGATCGGCTATATCATGCCCCTTGGGTCTGAAAGTCACTGGGCAATAGAAGGCTCCCTCTGCCCTAAGGTTGATGGGTGGATGCGAACCAGAGACTGGTTAATAGGAAGAGAATCAGTTGTCTGACACCCTGACCACTACACCACAGAGCTGTTTGTTTGTTTGATTGGGGTTTTAATGTCGTACTAGAGGGTATTTCTCTTATGGGACAATGGATTGTCCACTTCACATTGTACCTAGCCTTATTAGGTGGAAAACCTGGAGGAAACCTTGCAAAAACCACCCCCGCGGTTGCTGGAGCCACAACATGTGACTCGTTCATTACTGATGGTTGAAATGCAGGCTCGATCAGGTGAACAGTACATTGAAGCAGGTTCAGCTTAGAAAGCACACACACAACCACTAAGCCATGGCTGCGGGCCGACAGACCCATAATTAATGAATAAAATTATGGCAGATTACCTTGGAAACATGTAGAGCACAGAAAGCTGTTCAAAAATCACTTCTGGTGAATGAAAACTACTCAGGAATAAAACTGAAATCAACAACAACAAAATAATAGCTACACTGCCAAATGAATACTGTATAAACTCGAAATGGGGTAGTGGTTTGTTTGTTTGTTTGATTGGGGTTTAATGCTGTACTCAAAGGTATTTCGCTTATGTGACAACATACCTGCCCAATGGGTGAAGAAACCACCCTCGACACCACTGGCAACAAACAAAGACAACAGAAAAGAATGATTTCCATTTGCGAAATAACATTGCGAAATAACAATAGACAGATAATGTTATTTTGCAAAGGGATGTCACTCTGTTGTAATGTCATTATGACATAACCAGAAGCCCCTGTATTACTTCTCAACCCATGGTTGGTTAGGTGGGCTCGTTCATGGTTGGTTGGTTGGTTGATTTATTCATGAATCTCAAATGATTGTTGCCCCACCAAGTTCGTCCAAAAGGACACCCTGAAATCTCTTCATTTGGACACCCTATTTTAAGAAACCTTTAACATGCAGAGATAGGGAAACTGTCTAAAATGGACATCTAGCTATATGAAAAGTGAAGCAAAATGACCAATTTGGACACCATACTTTTGAATTCTGGCTAAGCCCCAGTGCCACACTCAAAGGTATTTCATAGGGGAGTGTATGACAGCAGTAAATAACCACAGAATAATAATAATTGTATACTAATACAACCAGAAAGTCTCTGATTATGGTCAAAATAGGATTATCCAATGGTGTAAAGACAAACAGGTCTGCATCATAAATTAATGTCATACAAAACTACGCCACCCTTTAAGGTTATTTCACTTATATGATGGCGTTGTATTCCAACTATAATTAACACTACATGTAGCACAGCCACGATATGAAGGCAGAAGCGCTTCCATAATGTTGGAAAGTTACTTTTCATCCCGTGCTAAGGTTTGTTTGTTTGTTTGATTGGTGTTTAACGTCGTACTCAAGGGTATTTCACTTATATTGTTTGTTTGTTTGTTTGATTGGTGTTTAACGTTGTGCTATTTATTTCACTTATATGACGATGGACAAAAATATAGAACATCACAAACAAATCTGCTTCCCGTTACCCTTTAGCTCTGCGAACAACAGAAAGCAACCTCTTTTATTGCCTCTTACAATCGACCAAGGAAGCCCAAGGAGTATTATGCAGGGCCATGGCCCACCCGCTCACTCACGGGGCTCCAGTGCTAAGGAAAGACGGTCTATTCTTCAAACAAACTGCCCATAGCCAAAGGATCTCTTTGCATAAGAATATTCTAATTAAGTGCATTACAGCTCACTAGATTTTTGTAAATAATAAAACAGATTCAGAAATGTTTAAATTCTTTTAACTAAAACTGACGTTATATACCAGGGTGCAAAAAGATTAAGAGTGCAAATGTTTTGGCAAAGAAAATATGAAGAGACAAAGTATTGAAATTTAATTTGAACTTTCAAAACAGAAAAACATGGATTTGAAATCGACTCCCTCTGGCCGATGCGTCGCTGACCCTGGGAATTAGGCTGATGTTAACAATGTCATAAGTTTCTTAAATTGACCCGTCACATAGCAGCTTCTTAAATATGGTTTGTCAAAGTTGAACATTTCCAGGCACAACTAACAGACATCTAACGTTCAAATATATTTCAGTGGAGTTGTATTTCATCCTGTTAACAGCATGACATGAGACTTCCAACATCGGCATGGATTGTTTCTTTGTTTGATTGGTGTTTAACGTCGTACTCAAGGGTATTTCATTTATATGACCACGGATTGTCAACTTGACACTGTATGCAGCCTTATTACGGTGGAAAACCGGGTGGAAACCTCGCAAAAACCACCCCCGTTATTGCCGCGGCCACAACATGTGACTTGCTCATATACCTGATGGTCGACAGGCAGACTCCACCTGGTGAACGGTAAATCGAAGCAGGTTCTGTTTAGGGAGCACACTCGCTACTACTAAGCCACGGCCGAGGGCCCAACATCAGCATGGAAGAAAATTGGACAACTTCGCCTTGTTTTGGCTGAATTTGGTATTTACGCTAGCCCTGTGTTATCTGTGTTTTTATTGGACAAATTAAACTGTGACATTCTGTGAACCCCAGTATTAAGCTTAACCTACATGGAATTGAACAATATAAATAAGGTTATTGTGATAGATCTCAAAATAGCAACAAACAAAATATGGGGAGCATTTTCTAGATCTGGTTTTTATCAAACTGGACTGTGCTCAGAATATAGTGTCTTTTATAGCCACCCATGTCAGAGGACAATTGTTGATAAAGTAGGCATTAATCCGGATTATAAACACATGACCTATTTGGAATATCTTCTCCTCTTGGAAACTTACCGTCTTTTCCAGCCATCTCTTTGACATCACTGATGAATAGATTAGGGAAGCCATCAGGAAATTTACCCCATTCAATTTTTTCACGAAACACAACCTCTCTTTGACAATCAGTGGGAATCTAATAAAAAAAAAAATGTCACATGAAGACAAGGTTTTCAATTTTGAATATTACCAAAACAGAGTAAGGTTCCATTGGAAAATTGTGTCAGCCAATTACAGTGTACTGTGGTACATTAAATAGTCCAGGTAATGAAATAAATGATAACAAGATATATTAGCTGTTTAAATCTTAAAATGACACACTGACTGGCAACTATACCGGGTACTTGCAGATTGAATTTGGGGAATTCTTTCCCCTGCATCAACTGGAAGAAGCTATAGACCTAGTTTATATTATTCTGATAATTTGTCTTTTAAGTCATGCTCACAATGCAGGCAGGCCTGATTATTCCAAAATCTTAAACCCAAGCATATTCTTCTGGGAAAGTTGGTGGAATACAGTCACATCCATACGACAACACGAAGACTGAAGATTGTATCATAAGACAATGGCAGCTATATGTTTTTTAAACAATTTCATGTTTGTTTTGTTTGCTTGGGGCTTAATGTCGTACTCAAGAGTATTTAACTTATATGAGGACGCTGTCCACTTCACACTGTACACAGTCTTATTACGGTGGAAAACAGAGAGGAAACCTTTGCTATGTCGACGACTGCTCGCTGATATACCCCATATATTAATTGCCTTCATCATTCATATTATTTTATTATCCCTTGGATCGACTTTAATAACACCAGGCCTTATAATA
>JARFOD010162337.1:0-11918 GCA_031763545.1 Mopalia muscosa | reverse complement strand
ATACAGTAGCTGTCAGAATTATTAGATGCTCTGTACAGGGACAGTTTGATAAACAAATCACAAGGCTCAAGGATAACTCATGGTTGTCAGAATTATTAGATGCTCTGTACAGGCACAGTTTGATAAACAAATCCAAAGGCTTAAGGATAACCCATACAGTAGCTGTCAGAATTATTAGATGCTCTGTACAGGGACAGTTTGATAAACAAATCACAAGGCTCAAGGATAACCCATGGTTGTCAGAATTATTAGATGCTCTGTACAGGCACAGTTTGATAAACAAATCCAAAAGCTCAAGGATAATCCATAGCTGTTAGAATTAGCACAGTTTTACAACAAAACAAAAAAATCCAGATATTATATGTATCTGCAACCAAGAGGTGACACTCACCTATAGACATGTAGACAGGGTAAAACAATGTTGTCCAAACTTAGAATCCTGCTAATAACACTGATATTACTAAGAAATACAACTTAACTGATAGATTCTTAACAGAGGTGGTCTCTTAATGGAGAATAACTCGCATCTGTTTAAAGAATCTTCCTGTCAGAGGAATGCTACCTATTGTTTATCCAGTTTACCCTGTTTATTCCAGGCTAAAAATATAACAATAGTCTGTAAAAATTCCAGACAAACGTTTGTTTACATCCTGTGTTTCATCAAAAAGAAGAGAAGAAATTAAAGAATGGATTCCTTTGTTTTGCTACTATGGTTATTTATTTCCTAAGCAAAAGATACCCATTCAAGGCCGCAGTCACTTTAATAATAGCAAAATGCACATAATTTTGCTGCATGTCACAACATCTAGCATTTTTATTGCATGGTTAGATCTATGCTGCTTTAGTGTCCCTAAAAAGAACCAGATATAAAAAAAAACAGCACTTTTTTGCGAATTTCAAATGATTTTTTTTCCTTTATCAAATGAATTATTGATTTGTAGGTACCCAAAACAGTATTCCATTGCTGAATTATAGAGGAAATTACTGAATTTGTTGCTAGGCAAGAAATAAATGTGTTTGATTCTGTTTTGGAACAGAAGGAAATTTCTGGGGAAGTCAGGACCAATGAAGATAAAACATGATCTACAAGACAGAGACACGTTTGTCAATGTCTGATACCATTTGATTAATAATGTCTCCGTCTTACATGTACCTCCATTACAATGCTCATTCAGATCCATTATTCACAGTCTAAATAGAGGGTTCTATAACAAAACCTGTTTTATTATCAACTTGTTTGCGCATTATTATTTTGCATTAATTATCTTATGTTGAACATAATAAAATTCCACACACTGGATGAGTGACATCTAACTGTCCAGGTTCGGGACACTGCGCAGTAAACATCACTGCTCATGTAGATTTTATGTTAGAATTGGGATGATTGAGGTCTTAATCTCAGATACAGTGTACTTAGACATTTAATTCACAATTCTTGAGTAAACAATTACTTATTCAAACCTAAATCAGGCTTTATAGACAAGTGATACATTAAACATGTTCACCAGAGCTTTCAATGGAGGATTGGTCGTTTCATAAGAGTGGACTAACCTATTAATTATGTTACCTGTGACACAAATATTTAACGTCACTTGTCAAGCAGCATTTTTATTTGAAATTTAAATAATAAACAAACTTGGAAATCTCAGTAAACGCAGCCCCCCTGGTTGAGAGCCCCGTTCTTTCTAACACATATTGACCTGGTTTTGAAATGGGACTGGCCAGCCACAATAAAAAGCTTCACCTCTTAATGGGTAGGAGTTTTTGCTCCACAGATGTACCTGTAGGGCTGAGTTAATAACTCCCAGCTAGACATTCTGGACTGATTAGACTGAGATATAGAACAGAAAGGTGTATCACTATTAATATCTCTTCACGCCATGTGTGTGGTGACTTCTTGTCTCCGGTATAGACGTTCAAGGAATGCATTTCATAGACATCGAGACACCTATTGATTTAAGTTGAGGGAAATGTGAATGACTTAACACAATATTAAGTGATATATGTGCACATCAGTACAGGTGAACTAAAATCAAATAAACAAGTTCAATAACAGTGTTAATCTACAACATAACATAGTAGCATTTTTAGAATGATGTGTTAAACTACTCTACATGTAGCTTTTTTGTTATTTTGTTTTTGCATAAGTTTTCGTAAAAATTATTTTGAGCATGTTAAAATACATGTAGACATGTATCCTAATATAAATGGTTCAAAAAAGGAAGTTTGACCTTGGATAAGTGCTTTGTGTTATACCGTAAACATACATGTATGTTTTCAGTGACATCAATAGGGGTTTTAACTCTCTGCATCATCCCGACAAATAGACACATACTTTCAGTTCTTGGGGTGTGACTTTCTGACTGTATGGTCCATGCAGGTATAATGTAGGTACATGTATAGCAAGGTACTGCCTTACAGAATGCTATATGTATTTTAATAATACATCAACATGTATAGTAAGTATAGACCTTGTGACCTCTTAGCAATGCCACGCTGACCCCAGAAAGTGAAAACAAACTATATGCAGTAAGTCGACTCTTTTTAAACTAAATGCTACAGATGTGTCAATACAACAGAAGACACTTCAAGACAGTATACATCCCCATTTCTGGGCCCGGTTACTCGAAAGATGATTAGCTGCTTACAAGAGGTTTAATCGCTTATACCAAGTCTTCAATACTGATTTACTGAATAGGTTTTCAAATATGGCGTGATGTCATCTATATGTAATAGTGGATTAAATTCAATAGCGCTCTAGGGGCCAGTTGTTTGAAAGAGAATTAGCAAACTAGCAGCTACATGTAGCAAGATAAAATGGCCTATCCGTCATATGATTTTTAATTCTGAGTTTATAGGGCTAATGATAAACCTAACCCTAAAACTAACTCTTATACTAACTTTAAAGAATAGCCCGAAACCTTACCCTAAACTTAAGCCTAACTCAAACTCTAACACTAACCCTAAACCTGACACTGAAATTCACGTCATATCTTATACATAACAGACTGACCGATAGAATTGCTTAAACCAAGTAAGAGATACATGCCCATATTATGGCTTGAAGTCATCTAATAGCGGATTCAATTTAATAGCACTTCCAGCAAGCGGCCCCCTTCTTGATAAAGAGATGTCTAACACAGTGATCTTATGGGTGTAATGTACCTGATTTCATTCTGCACTCTCCTCTTCAAAGTCAGATAACTGTGTGGATATCAAGATCTTAAGAACTCTCGTGCTGATTGACTTTACAGCATGCTAATGATTGGAAATGTTGAGGTGAGAACTCAACACGTCCACTACTGAGCCAAGGAGCGTTTTACACCTGTCAGCCTCAATCAATCTACAGAGGCATCAATACACATCCCTGTTGCTAATTAGACGGTTTATCTCTGTGATAATTGATTCAACTTCATCATGAGCTGTGTGTACCGAAGGAAACTTAACCTGTTCCATTCATCCTGACATTGTGTTAACATGTAGTGGTCACCTTTAATTAGCACTGACCTCTATCCTGTTTTTCACAAGTCATAAGTCAAGGACTTACATTCCATCATTAAGGTGCGCTATGTGCTTTCTTATCATTTATTCCAGGTTTGTTTGTGTGTTTGTTTAATTGGGGTTTAACATCATACTTAAGGCTATTTCACTTGTATGACGACAGATAGTCCACTTCACACTGTTCATTGCCTTATTACTGTGGAAAACTGGGAAGATTGTTTCGTTTGTTTGATTGGTGTTTAACATTGCACGCAAGGGTATTTCACTTATATGACGACTGATTGTCCACTTCACACTGTTCATTGCCTTATTATGGTGGAAAACCGGTAGGAAACCTCCTAAAAACCACCCCCGCAATTGCCGGTCGAAACCCGTTGACTCGAACCCGTGAACGGTAAATCGAAGCATGTTCAGTTCATGAAGCGCACTCGCTACCACTGAGCCATGGTCGCGGGCCTATGAACTTATGAAGGTCAAGTGAGTAATAGGATGTAGATGTACATGTGGACCTAAATGCACAGTCTGAAGCATTTAGTTGGTGAGTAGGTAATTGTCATCCAGGAACAAGGTTACGCTTCACTGAACAATTTAGTCAAGTTAAAAAGATGAGGCCCTAAGGAATTACTGCAGCAAACAAACTCATTGTACATGAAACCTAAGGACATATCTATTCACTTAACTATTAAATCTAATTAACAGGTACATGTAGGTTTGGTAGAGTACTGTCAGCAACAGTACATTATTTACAAATTATATGTACATGTACGGCAAATACCCACATTCTACATCCCATTTTTATTTCCTTTGACAGTGACAAGTGTCAGAGCATTCATTTAATGTCTAAACGTAATTTACACACTTGCCATTTTGTAAAATAACGGAACAACTCCAAATAAAGATAAATGCCATCATTTTGATTAGACATTTCAATTTATTGATCAAACGACATGTACCATAATCAGGACTCCTGATCAATAAACTGGAACATTGAGTCAAAATGAATTCATTATCTTTCTTCGGAGTTGTTTCTTTACTTTACTATGTTAAACTCCTCAGTGGTGGTCATAATATTTCTATTTTGTGTCATTAAGATTATAGATTTAGCACATTTGGTGAAGATCTACATGTAATTAAACTAATTATAAGTGTTACATTGTGTCAAATTCAATTAATTTCACCAAGTGAACGGCTGAAAAAAAATAAGGTGCATTTCTGCTTATGTTTTCTTTGAAATCACCTTAGATTTTTAATTGGGATTTAAAATCAACATAACATGGTACATGTGGGGTGAAAGAAACCCACCTAAACGTCACTACCCTACTGGCAACAAATAAGACTAGACTGATCGATCTGAGCAACATACACAGTCCTTGTTGTCCCTTTAATGTCTCAGTTAAATGAAAGCTCCCTCAGAGTGACAGAGGTACTATCTGTATTGTATATATCGGTTCAATTAAATGATATTTAATATTAATTGTAAAGTAAAACAAACAGGCTGAGACAGCTGCAACTTACTTTTAAAGTTAAATCAGCAAAACATATCTAAATGCACATGTAATTACAAAATTTGTTTCTTTTACAGCCTGATTATAAAGTGATTATTATTCTACAGTTACTTTTTACATTGAATAGCTTTTTTGTGTGTCTTTTATATTTGTTTGTTTGTTTAACGATGTACTCAAAGGTATTTCACTTATATGACGACGTGCCAGCCCAATTGGTGAAGGAAACCACCGTCGACACCACTGGCAACAAACAAACACAGACAAGACGGGACAAATACAGGACGACAACAGACAACAACAGGACGCAATACAGATGCCACAAACAGATCAGCTTCCTATTCCGCTTTTGCTCTGAGAGCACCAGGGCAACATGAAGCTCGGGTGTCTTTTAGAAAGTGAATTTTACAATACATGTACTTTAAATATTTTGGGATTTATATAAACTTACTTTCAGAATTAGAATCTGTTCAAACTAAGAAAGTGTTATTCCAAAATAATGAAAATACTACTTTTCACATGTTGATGTATGTGGACCCTAAATATGCACATGTATGACATGCACTGTATGTATATGTAGGGCAGGTCCAGGTACAGTGTATATGTAATGCGGTACAATGCATAGAGGTAATCGTTATATCTCAAAATATCGAAAAGAGACAGACAGAATTTTTTCCACACTACTCATCAACTTCCTTAAGATATAACATTGGTATTGATATACAGCTATTCTATACTAAGCCATCTGTTATGTTTGACAAATGACCTGCCCTCTATCTAGGCAGAATCAACCTCAGCAACTTTACCTATCAACTTGTAGGTCGTAAAATCCGTAAAAATATAAAGTCTCAAACAACATATTGGATATCATGCGCTTTAAATTTTTGTTCTTAAAAACTTATATCTACATGTAAATATATTACATGGCCTTGCAAGCATTTTTCACACATTACATGTAACTGAGCCCGTGTGTGTTTTTATTGAGGTCACAAGTTAGATACCTGACATTCCTTATGTCAAGTCATTAAGGGATATCCTCATTTTATTACATTTAAGCTTATAATAATGAGCAATAAAGCCGAGTCATATTATACAGTTACAGTGAAAATATATACATATATACACAACTCTCTGACACTTCTGTAACACCGGATTGATACTGCCATTTTCCCCAGAAATAAAAATGCATAAATACACTCATGTATAACCCTACACAGCACATTTTCATCCATTTCAGAAAGTTTAGAGTCTATAGTCCATATATACTGTATACTGTAGACTGTGCCCATGATTCCATGAACATGAAGTTGTGAACACTGCAGATGTATGTATGCGCAGGGCAGTTTTAAGAAAAATTTCACAGGTTCCTATCCCAAATTCTACAGACCATAATCCAGGGCTGTAAATCTGCTTTAACATGTAGCTTGATTTTAACAGAAAATTATGAAAATAGTTATATATTGACATTAATTTTGGCTTGCAATAGTTATTAAGGCGCTGTATGTTTTCCGTAACTAAAACGGCTATGGCTACTGCATTATGTGCTACATGTATCAACAAAGAATAATTACCAGACATCAGGAAGAGTGTAACAGACAAATATCAGAATCAATGGTTTTCCAAAACCACCTGTCTAGTCTGACAAATCCCATCTTGTCTATTTCAAATCAATGAAATCATTATATATGTCAAGTGGTCAGTAGTAGTGGACAATGCCTTCTAAAACATTACGTTATTTCAAATCAATGCAATCATTATATTTCTTATGCCTAGTGGTCAGTAGTGGACAGTGGCTTAAGCATTGTTCCAAATGGTAATTTTGCCTCAGTTTTTGAGTAACTGGGTGTCCAATTTGACACTTTCCCTATCTACTCATACTGCATGTTAAAGTTTCTTAAAACAGGGTGTCCAATAAGTTATTTGTTCAATTCAGGGTGTCCACAGGATGGGTAGACACCCCTCTGCATATAAAATCCCTTGATATTGGCCGATGCTTTCTAAAACCTGATGATATTTCAAATCAATAAAATAATTACAATGTAATATAGTGGTCAATAGTGGACGATTAGGAGAATTCCTTCTAAAACATGATGAGAAATGAGCTCAGTGGTTAATATTTAACAGTAAAACTATGGAGTTTTTTTACAATGTACCTGTTTATCTAGCGACTTCCAGTAGGCTCTCAAACTGCTCCAGGTGGACATCGACATAGCGAATTAATGGATGTACCTGTTCACCAAGTCATTCATCTTGGCACAACTTCTACCTCAATGTACTCAAATGTCAATTTCTTCCTCCCTTACATGTTAGATTTGTCCCCATAGAATAAAGTACACCAGTATGTACATATAATGGTACAGGTTAAAATTGTCCACTTAGAGTAAAGTACAAATACCAATATGTATTGTACACATAAATGTCAGATTTGTCCACATAGAATTAAGTACATATATACACACATATGTAGACATAAATGTCAGATTTGTCCACATAGAATAAAGTACATATATACACAAATATGTAGACATAAATGTCAGATTTGTCCACATATAATAACGTATATAACCAATATGTTCACATATATACTAGTATAAGATTTGTCCACATGGAATAAAGTACATAAGCTTATAAGCTTATACCAATTAAACGTATCATGTCAAATATCCTTGAAGTTTCCTTTTAACAAAAGATATCAAACATTGAACCATGTGTATTAATTACTAGTATTGACTGTTCACATACATTTTGTACCTATAGGCGAGCACATACATGTGACAGTTTATCTCCATGAAGAGGATGCTCTCAAAACAATCAGTCAACTACACCACAGTTCTATACTAGCTTTTAAGAAAAGGTCATCAGTGTGTTTACTTTCCTTTTCTCTCTACCGCCAAAAGGTACAGGTATCTATCATTTACACAGGTATATGTAGAAATATCACCAGTTCTTTTGCAAATACAAGGCTATAAGTCACGAAACATGTAGTGACTCATTTTGGCTATGATTGGGTTAAATCGTCTGAAAAAACATTTTTGCTTTTTTGCAGTGTCTTCAAACATAATTTGGAAATCTAAGTTTCTACACTTTTTTAAAATGGGGTTATACTTGAATTTAACTCAAGGGGTTTTACTGTTTATAAAGGTTCCACAAAATGGGTTGCCAACCAATGTGTGTTTAATGTGGACACTAAAACAGTCAAATTGAATGGTCTTGGTTCGTACAAAGCAGGAATTGAATAATCCTTTCACAATTTAATATCAATGCTTACACAATTTTGTTTTTAAGTTTCTTTGCTTTAATAGCTACATCCATGCTGATGCACACTGTGTGAATTGTAGTCCCAATTTCATAAGACTGTCTTGAAAATACAGGACTACATGGATAACAAACTGTATTCTGTATGTTGAACTTTGTTCCTTAAAGTTGGATCATACTTCCTCCATGATGTGTGTGCAATCAATCTTGTTACATGTATATACAGACATACAACTTCAAAATACAAGTGCAATCATGTTAACTTCTGACACAAACCACTAAACCAGCTTCAGAGAAAGGCCGAAACAATTGGTCTGCCTTTTAAACCGATCCTTGACACTCAGATTCACAAATATCCTTCTTTTCCTGGTGAGATATAGAAATGACCTTGGACTGACATCATGTTATACTGTGTCCCAGCAGCAGTGATCTGAAACTGTTTCCGAATCCCAAACAAACTGAATGTTAATAGAGCTTAATGTTACCCTGTCCCACTCGCAGTGATCTGAAACTGTTTCTGAATCCAAACAAAACCGAATGTTAATAGAGCTTAATCCCATTAAGCAGTCACATATACAATATATGATGTATATTAATGTATGGTTTCCAGAGATTGTATAATACCTGTAATAAAGAGAGAGAAAGCTCCAGGCTAATCACTGATCCATACCCATGTCATTTGGAGTTATCTACTTGTATTTGATGGAGGCCACACTGTTTTGGCTATCAGATATATATACTTGTATCACACTTGACTTGGTAAAGCATCAGTTCTTCATGAATAGATTTTATATGTTTGTATATAAGTTTACCAAGCCTGTGTAGCAATTCCTTCAGTTTTCAAATTCTTTGCTAACTGTATGAATTAACATCCTTAACATCCTGTATGAACTGTATTTCATCCTTTCTGAGTTGCCACATTTAAGAACAACAACAACAACAAACAATAGACTACAGACATCAAGTTACATTTTCACAATTACACACGATAAACATGCATGCACACAAGTTACATTATTTACTTAAATTTGGTACTTGTATATCACCGGTGTATCCATGTCCCGACCATGAAGAAATTTAAGAACTATTGACTTGCACAGTAGATTTGAACACAAACATTTCGACTCAACCTCGAAAGGTAAAATAGGTGAAAACAACATTATCCTTTAATGACCTTTATCCTTATACACGTTGGGATGTTGTTGACTGTGTAAGTCACTGAACTGTATTCAGCATTTAGAGTCTTTAATACAGTAAAATGTGACCTAAGAGACAAAGCCTACTCCTTGTATTATTGTCTGGCACGTTCCATCATGAATGTACAAACCTTGAACCTCTGTATATCTAAACTGAAGGAATTAACCACTGTCAAATCTCACAATAACTCATTAAAACTTTCCAGTTTAAGAAGGTGTGGTGACTGGTCTATTAGCGAAATCCATGCCTCTGAATAGCTAGAAATTCACAACACACTTTCCTGAACACAGCTTATTGCTCCTATAATTGTACAACTGGTAAAATGTAGATCCAGTCTCAATGCACAAGTGATCCTATAATACACTATCACCTTAATTAGATTGTTTCTATACTTATTGAAGTGGACAGGTCCATTAACAGTATACTGTTCATTACCTGGGACTACAAGGTTTGTTACTCTGCACTTGATATCATCATCACAATTAAATCTTGATCGTTACTACTAGAGTTATTATAGTGTCTGCAGGACATTTAAAGATAGATATTATACCTCCATGTAGTCATATACAGGTATGATCACACATTGACAGTGTTAATTCATAACTCACATGAACACTCTGATTTCACAATTAATACTAAGTGGCTTAATCCCTCTTCCCATGTGTCACATGAACACTAAATTCTGTATAAAGTTGTGAAAATACATCAATGGATAAGACACTTCCTTGAGTTGAATGACCACACACTAGGATAAAACATCATCACCTGTGGCTGTACATGACACAATGGTGGTACATACAGCTAAGCTTCGCCATTCTTATGCTCGATATCGTAAATTTAGAAACCTTCATATATTTGTTTGATTGGTGTTTAACATCGTACTCAAGGGTCAAGCCTTCATACAAGACATACACATACATGTAGGTGTGGTAGCCTTTCACAGGGCTTTAAATACTCAGCTAAGGTTTTAACTGTGTATTTTTAAAGCAAGAAGCAAAGATGTTTCGGTAAAAGCCTAATTACCATGCCTGTCATCAAATGAAAAAAAAAAGCAACTTCTAGTACTATTTTCACTTAAATTAAGCCACTGGAATATAAAATAATCAATCAACCAATCAATCAACCAAGACGACTGATGTGCAGAGAAGGTATTGCCAAATGAACATTGTCTGCTTTCTTTCAATCATCTTGAGAATCAACAAGATACTGTTCAAATTAATTTCTGAGTCATAAATCCAAGGAATGTCAAAACCTAAGACAAAAAGAGATCCTTTCAAGTAGTCTTGTTAAACTTCTGAGGCCTTCTTGATCACATGATCAGATAGTGAGATACATGTAAATACATAAACTGTACGCTAATAAATAGTACTTGATATCACACTGCTTGTCATTATAAGCAGTATTACATGTATGTGAAGTCTGTTAGATCCATGCAGTAGGAAACACCAGTGGATTAGAAAAAAGAAACATACTGATTAACTGTCAGCCAATACTCCAATGCCTACAGAATGGCTTACATCACATGATAGAACACATATAGGTAGGTGGAGGTAGATAAAGGTCCATCGTCCAAAGTACCTCCTGTGTTTAATATCTCACTTTTAATACACACATTCTTATGCCAATGTTAATGTATCTGTTCTAGTGACACAAGTCTATAAATCACATCTATTAAATACCATGTTTACCAATTATTTCTTATGCTGGTAATTATGTTCAATGTAAGATAAGATCACTCTTCATCACTTAAAAAGAATTCCAATACATGTTTTTTTTTAGATTTTTTTTTTTATTATTTTACAAATTTACAGTTTTACGATGAAAGATTTTTATTAAAGAAATCTGCAAATCTCCAGAAAATCGAGTATCAAATTTAATTACACACTATAATAAGATACAGTGGTGGTGAATATTTATGTTCATCATTTTGACTTTAATTTCATTGAACGTTAACTTATAAGTCTAATAAATGTAATAAATAATCTTACAGATACTCTGTAGTATAGATATAAGTTTACATATTGAGAAATCTAAATTGGAACCTTGTCCTATACATGTACACCAGAGTAATTAATTAGAGACTTTCTCAAGGGCTTGGGCTTGGACACCCTGAATTGAACAAATACACCCTGTTTTAAGAAACTTTAACATGAACTGTCTAAATTGGACACCCAGTTACTAAGTTAAGAAAAATGACCATTCTGGACAGCATACCGCCGGACTATCTACTCCTTAATATATTTGCTAAGAAGTCTTCCCATCCTTATGCAAACTTATTTTAGAAGAAATGATTTAAACGTTTTTCCGAATTGTTTGCATTTTTTGTTTTATTTTGAGTTTTGCTACTGATTTTGGACAATTTTTTAAATACATGTACAATCATCAATGCCCCGTGAGGGAGCGGGTGGGCCATGGCCCTGCAGAATACTCCCTCGGCTTCCTCAGTCGATCGTAAGAGGCGAG
>JARFOD010162326.1:0-11918 GCA_031763545.1 Mopalia muscosa | reverse complement strand
ACTCGAGATTAAGGTTTATTAAGAAACTTGTCTCTGGGAGTTATCTAGAACATAAGATGATTCTTCGATTTTAATTGGTCTACAACCCTGTGTCAGTGTGATTGCTTTTAGAAATATATACACTGTATAACATTTAAAAACATCTGCACTAACGAGGGTGATAGGCTGAGGTTTAATGTTAGGGTCGTGTTGATTAAGAATGGAATTACAGAGATCAAGTTCATCTATATCATGCGGCCATGCAGGATACAAATGCCACTGAAGTCATACAATACCATTTAGATGGAAGTAGGCCTAAAGTTGTCTAAAAAAATTTTGCCCATAAAACACATATGATCCGTATTATGCTGGTATGTAAATAAGGCAAATTAGCTCGAAATAATTAGGTTTTAGACTGAGTTTCCAAAGTTCAATATCTCAGTTACCGGACGATGAAGGACGGAGATGAGGCAAAGGCCAAAATTCCGGCCTCATCATCCATATTTATGGACAAAGCGTCACTATATTATGATCGACAACGTGAATTTCAGACAACTTATTTAAACGGTAATTCTTATTCTTTTTACTTTGAAGTTGTTATCAACTTGTTCCCAAATGTCAGCAAATTAAATTGTATGTCAAGCATTTCGTGAAAGGGCTATTTAGATTTTGAGACTAATTGTCACCATCTTTTTCGTTGGTGATCACGTGTTATGCTTTGATAGTTCTAAGCAATTCTCGCCAAATCTCTACTTTGCCGCGGGAAGACGATAAATATATCGATTAAACACGAGGAAGCTTTAATTCTTCTGAGAAATAAGGGATTTTAGCTTGCAAATGGACATCGAGTGGTCGTTTTATGGGTTGGTCTAACCTGCAAGTGCTCAAGGAAGAAAATGAGATGGTATAAATCAAAGTAAGGCCATACAATTTTTATATATTGGAAATAAAAGTGCAGCATGACGATTCTGTTCGCTTATTTCTAAAGGTTAGAAAGACCCAAGTAGCGTATACCATCTACATTTATTCATTTTCAAGGAACATGTTTTGTAGTATGCTACTTTTGTTCACGGTCTCCTGGCTTGTAGGTGTTTGATAGTGAATAAAATACGTTATTGCAAAAAATAATAGTTTTTCTTATCTTAATTATAAAGTTTGAGACTCACTTAGTCGAAAAATAAACAATTAATAAGCAAGAAATAAAAAATTGACTATATGCATATAACCTTATATTATACTATATATATATATAAGAACAAATCCATACATTTAGTTAAAGCACAAAAAAATAACACAATTTTGAAATAGCTTCTGTATCCCTCTGTATCAGCAAGCTTGTAATTTAAGACACATTGTTTTTCGCGGATATATTCCACCACAAATACTATATGTAGCATATCATGACCACAGTCCGATATAAATAAAGATGGAATCAAATATACAACCCAGTGAGGGTATCGGTTGCTGACCCACTTATTAGTGTGACAACGTCATATATAACAACACAGATCGTCGATCTATATATATATCGATCGATACGATAGTACTTAACACACTGGGACAGTTTTCACGAATTTTCAAAATTTTACACGCTTCGGAAACCCAGTTCTCATTAAGCATTTTTATTCAGAAGAGACGCGACAACACACAATTAGATCTTTGAACATCTCGCGCGAATTTACGTGTCGCTGATTTGATCCCATGATGAAATGTCGAAGTAGAACATAATGATATATATGCTATAAATATCACAGGTTAGCGGCACTCTGCGAAGAGAGAGACTCAGAATTAAGAAAAAAATGGCAATTATACCTGTGGGCCAATAGGCTTAGCCAAACTTGTAGGTAATATAGATAATAAATAGTAAATACATGATTAATTAAATAAACATCGTATTTGTCTTTCTTGGACAATCCACTGTACTTTTTAAATTTATTTCTACCTGGGTACAAAAAAAATTATACCCAGGTATTATTTTGTCCACCTATTTGCATTCAGCTAGAAATATTGCAAGCCAGGTAGAAATATTGATATCTGGGTAGAACATTTCTACCTGGGTTAAACTATGTATATACTTGGCCTTATCAGTCACTGTACATAAGGGAGTGACGATACTTTTTTTAAAATTAAATGTGTCGCAAGAATTTACAACAAAAATGAAATAACTGTACCAGAACGTATTTTATTTACTATAGGCCTACACAAGCCATGCAGGCGACTGTAAATTCAAAGTGTATAGGACGACTGCTAAGGATTCATTTATTTCGCTCCATTTTGACCGTTCAGATAGTAATTTAATTCGATCTTAAACGTATAGCGCATTAATTTCTCATGATAAACTTTTTTTTTATGTACATAAACTGTTCAGCTGCATTGATCACAAGACTGATCGGCTGACAAACGTAGAGACTTCCCTTGACCTTTGACCTCACGAAGTTGACCTATATTTATCCACAGCGAGGCGAGGAAATTGGGCCGCCGTTGGTACACATATGCATGTCGATATATATCATCGATTCTAAGAGTTGCTTAACGCCCATTGAGGGGGCTACCATTGCAAGAGGTTATACAATCTATGAGATATCGGCCTGCGTAAAACATGGCACATTTTGTGATGACAAGCGGGTGACAGTGGACAGATTCTGCCCGGTCGCCTGCTGTGCTTCGCCGTCGAGGTAGGTGCCTTTCTTAATCGACCTATAAAACTGTTCAGGTATATATCATATAAGATAGTCCGCAGGTATTATCTACTCTATTAAACTGGTGATTATTTATATGCATGAGCCCTGTGTGTCAACTTTTAACAAAACCAAAACGCCGACTGACAGAGAGAGTAGATTTTGAGGTCAAACCATGAGTTGGTAATTCCAATGCTTCTATTACCCTGTGTAGGCCTATATAGTAGAAGGCCTACAAACAAGCAGACATGTAACATCATGGGTTAACGTACACGTCTTTCATTTCCATATACACGTGCCGGGTGGTATGTTTGCATAGGTGACCATCACACATAAGCTGATATTGTCCAGTAAATGAACTGACAGTGCTACAAAAAAAAAACAAAAAAAAAAAGACGTCAGACTCTTAAAACCTGTACTTTAGGGACTGTTTGACCGAATTATTCATTTTTTGTAAATGCCTAAAGGGGTGCTGTGTAACTGACAAGCCTAACGTCTACCAGTAGGTGTATAACTAAGTCTGAATCAGCTGTCAGATGTTGGTAGTGTATGGAGCTTTTTACATGTGCTTATGCACTATGTAATGTTAATATCAATATTCCGAAATGTCATCGAAAGGGGGAGTGGGGGGTAATTCCCTTCATCTAAGACTTACTTCATGCCCATCTTGGGTTGAGATTGGCGTGACATAGGGCTAAGATGAAGGAATAATATGTAGTGTGTGAAATGACTGACATCATTTAAAAGCAGCGGAGGGTGGAGCTCAGCTTCCTGTTATAGCTCTCGAAGCTATAAGTACCAACATGAAACGAATGTTTCATGTAATGTCAAAAATTGGATGTTGCAGGAGGTCATCTGATGTCAAAACGGTCAAGATTAGTCGCTTTTTCGGTTATGTCACAATGCATAATTTATGTTTCACCAGGTCCATTAACTAGAAGTGTGAAACACCCATATCAGAAGAGTGTCAAGCAATGTGTCAAGAATCAGCATATTCAAATACTAGCAACCCCTTTTGCATCGGACTGGTAAAGCATCAGGGGAGGTAATTCTAGAATTGAATGCTCGCCCACTCCATTTGATCTGGTTCTTCCTTCCGAGCATGGAATCATGGGAGTTTGCTGCCAGTGGTCGTGCTCTGTCAGAATAGTTGCAATGAAAACCCACACTTATATCATAATTCAACCATTTTATTTTGTATGTTCAAAGTGTTTGTATAAAAAAGGACAATAATTTATAATACATATGAAATAAATTACACTAAAGTTATAGATAAGGTTAATCTGAGCCATGGCATTCATATAATAAAATTTGTCCGTGTCCTCCTATGGTGGCATTTAAGCCTTTCTCAATCTGCACACTATTTCCCAGAATTCACGAGTGAAAATCAGATAGTTACCGATGTTTGACGAGAGCTACAGATTAAAATCTAAAATGTGCTGGACTTTTCTGCGAACCGACTGTACACAACACACACTTTACGTCACCCTGTCTCTTATAACATGGGCGAGGGAAACAATGCCATCTACACTACTGAATACACGTTTCACACTTCTGGTTTGTGGACTTGTGGTTTAACATAATTTAAAAGCTCCACTATCACGAATGTTGTGATGTCAAAGGAGCGCTTTGCAAGGATTAAATTACCTCCCCTGTCAACTTCCTGAGACTCCCAAATATTTGTGATGACATCCTTGAATTACGTCTAATTATCTTATCCTTGGCTGTCCTGTCTTGCTACTAGTGACACCTTTGGTGGTTATTTTCACCCATTGGGCTGGCATGCTGTCGTATGAGTACAATAACCTTATTAATAGGGTGTTAAACCCAGTCAAACTAACAAACCATTTAGAGTACAAATATCTTGATTGTTTTTGTGACTGCTTGTCAAAGATTGAATTACCTCCCTTGCCAATTTTCCCAGACTCCTAATGGTATCAGTGCATAATTAATACACCTTACAGAGGCAACGAGCACTCTCTCTTTTTTTTTTACCTTGAATTTTTGGGGTAGGTAGAATTACGAGAAACAAATAAATTGTTATCGATGGCCTCAGTGGGATTTGAACTTGCAGGTCTATGACTAGCAGGGCTATATGTGCTACATGTTCTATGTACAAAGGCTTTACTACACATATATTTATGACACAGTCATTCATGAGCTGATCGCATGCTGTCCTTCACACCGTTTATGATCTAATGATATTTGAGATGGAAGAATAAATATTTTTATTAGCATTTTATGCACTGATACAGTGAATGTGTGTGTACTATAAATATTATACAGTTACCTGGTACCTGTAAGTTTGAATAAATGAACTACCTCAACTGTTCACAAGGGGAGTGGTAAATTTCAGACAGATGGAGGTCAATACGTTTTTTTTTTCCCTCACTTCTACGAGAGTGTCCGAAAATTAGAGAAAGCAGTTTTACGGTATGCAAAAATTAAGATTTACTCCTGACTTAAAGTATCACACAGCCGTATGCAAAGTTTTTCATTAGATCTGTCATTTGTTTGGATGGAATTCGTTTTTCAGTTGCAGACCTGAAATTCCTGACATTTAAAATTTTCTTCTATCCTGTTCAGTTTATATATTTTCATTAATTGATGTGGGATTTTGGATGCTGGGTGCATTACTGCAGAGAGATGATAAGAACAAGGATTGACTAAAATGTATAATATATTAAAATTTTAAAATAAAGCTAAATAATTTAATGTGGCGTAAAACACAAAGCAATACTGCCTTCACTTATAACTGGGATGTTTATGAGAAAATCTTGAAAACACCTCTCAAACAATCAGCATTTATATTGATTTGTCACCTTCTCATGTATGGTGATAAAATAATGCTAAAAAATCTAAATGTGGCATAAAACACAGAGCAATCACTGGTGCAGTATACTGCCTTCACTTATAACTGGGATGTTCATGAGAAAATCTTGAAAACAATTAATCAGCATTTATATTGATTTGTCACCTCATGTATGGTGATAAGAGTTAGATCTTAGAATGAATAAGCGTTTCAAAAACACAGTACATGTAGTTCTGAATATGTGAAAATGAATATCAATCAATTAAACAGGGTTGGCCACCCTCATTTAAAATATGTAAAGGGAAATGATGAATAGACTGTTATCAAAGAGAGAGGAAAAAAAATTCTGTTGAGATGGGTAACCATACATCCATCCATTGGACACCCTCATTTGGACACCCTGTTTTAAGAAACTCAAACATGCAAGAGATAGGACCAGGGGTTGAAATGTTTTTCTGTTTTTCTAACCTACGTGACAGGTAGGTTAATTTTTACCTGTCCTCATTTTTTTGTGTGTGCAAAGAAGAATAGGGATGCAAATTAAGGATCATATTTATTATTTACCAAAATGAAAAAAATAATGTTTGAAATGTCACTTTGGTGACTCAATCATAGAGCAAAAAATAGGTGAACACTATTTTTTATCAATTAACACAGAATTTTAAAAAAAATTGATTCCTTTTAAAAAATAACCTGTCCCTGGAGACAGGTGAATTGTATTTTTACCTGTCGCTTGGGAAAATCCACATGTCAATGACAGGTAGACAGGCAACATTGCGACCACTGTAAGACACAACCATAATTTTGATTTCTGGCTAAACCCTTGGATAGGAGGGAGCTTCCTGTTGCCCTGGGGCTCTGGGAGATAAGGATAATGTGGTGTATTTGTATTCTGACAATGTCCTGCGTTTCTTGAGTCATTGTTTGTTACCAGTGATGTAGAGGATGGTATGATAATGAGCTTTTATACGTGTTCTGTCATTTGAGTGAAATTACTTTAATTATGAAATTAAATCCCAATCAAGCAAGAAACACCTCTACACATTTTAAAAACACATTATTCGTCATAATCGTAATACTCAAAATCTTTTTATGAAGTGGAAATCCAAACTTTGAAATCAATCTACATGTAACAATGTGAAAAGAGATTGATATTATTGGAGAGTCTCAGAGATGGAAAAGTACATGTTGTGATATCAGTCAGGGGTCAGAGGTCAATGGTAATTGTTTTGCCTGATAGCTTGTAAAAGGTTTGTGAGATGAATTTAATCTACCATGTTATTGTTAAATTCACATCTACCATATTGCCTCGAACATTACGAACAGTTGTACTCAGATATCCTTATGATTTCTGTCCAGGATTAGTTTCAAATGGGACCTTAATTTCGAACACATCGATGTGTACTGCTTGGTGACCATTAATGACCGCATTGTGTGACGATTAACCTCCTGCGGGGCCGTTACTCCTTGACACGCGCCTACAACAACACCTCCACGTAATAACTCAGCATGATCTATTTAACATTGTCTATATGACCGATGCCTGGACCTGGCATAACTACGGCTACAAAAATAAATAAATAGACAAGTTTTTTCACTTATTTGCACACTAATGGCCAACATTGGGCTACAGTTCGCCAATAAAGTACAGAAAAATGTAACAGTGTTATCACGAAAAATATACGACATTATCACATATACCGTGAAACAAAGGTAGCTTTAGTATGGTGTTGCAAAACATCGGCGTTGAAATATTTTTGTCTGGTTTTTATGCGGTACATAATGATAATTTTAAAGATATATTGCTTGGGAAGTCTCCCGTGTCTTTAAAATTTTATCATAACCAATTACTCACCTAAATTAGTGATTTACAACCACATGCCCATCGTAATCCATGGTTTGACAATTTAATTTTGCGACGCCATAATAATCTTTTAAATATGTTGTAGGGGTTATTAATATACAAGAATTATATACAGCTTTATGGTAACTAGACTATTTTCATTTTCAGATCAAGTGACGACTACGTGAACTGTTCGAGATATCAAAAATTGTATATGCTTCTGTACAACTGCAAACGCGTCTTTGTTGTGGTTATTTTTAGACCAAAGTGCAAACGCATGCGTAATCGATAAATACGGTAAAACTCGTGTGACTGGGAACTTATGTAACCAGTTGTCCGACATTTCCACCCATTGATGAGATGAACGAATCCCGGCCATGTTTGCTGTTAACAGACAAATTAACTCTAATTGTTGGGAAACCCAATAAACTGGAATGGAATTTATTTTCTATCAGAAATTATGGAGGTATTTGTTAATAATTTTAACAAAGCTGTCAACACGGATATATATTATCCACACACCATGCAGAGTTGTAAACGTATAGGACCTACTCAGAGTACAACTCCCGCGCTGATCCTACCATTACGTATTTTTATTCACCAACACTTGAACTATAGCCTAGAATTTGTTCTGATTGTGAACTGTTGTAATTAATGGCCAGGCACCCACGGATGAGTCAGCGGCATGCCAGTCATGCTGGGAATATGTTTCCTGATTACGGTAACAAAAACAAAAAAACTCACGCGGATTTAAATGATTTTATGGTTTAATATACAGTTTATTATCACAATATCCTGAATAATCTGCACATAGGTCTATATAGATCAGCCAAAGATAAAGAATTGTTTCGACATAAGTTGTGTGTCATAGGCTTATAAAACCCACATAAGTTGCTTAGATATTTTTCCACGTAAAGTCATTTTAGTTTTTCGATCTTTCGTTTCTTTCCTGTTGAAGTTTTGCATGTTTCAACATGAATGGAAGTTTCCCTGTGTATTTTCTGTTTCCAGTGAATAGATATTCACACGGGATCTCCAGGCCTCCTTTTTCTATCTTTGAACGTTGACGCTGTGAGGAAGTTATTTGACACTTTATGGAACCACCGTTTTTCACAAAAAACCATGCTATTCTAGCTATTTCGGCTGGCATATGACCAACAGTAATGAATCCTTTTTTCACTGACATGGCGTATGTATGGTGACGATTGCCAATATCTCTCCGTAATGTCAGGATTTCATCTTCTATCGGCTTCCAATAATGACGGTAAACATGAAAACCACGAACAGAAGAAGGGAAGGTATACTCGTCCATATTGCTTTGTAGAAAGTTTGTCACGGAATCATATATGTATGTGTTTATATGCACTTGTACGGGATTAAGGTCCTGTGTTCTTTTTATTAAAGGTCCAATGATTTGTTAACAGACAAATGGTCAACGTATAAAAGGTATTATGATGTAATTTGATTACTACTGGATCATTACAGCATTATGTTTGAAGGGATATTAACTAACGATATCCCGCAGGTTATACTTCCTTCTCCTGGTATTTGGATTAGCATACAAAGACAAACACGTAATTACCACAATTAATCTGTGATCAACACAGCTGATTCTCCGTCACCACGCAGAGAAGTAAGCATTATGCCGCTGGATAGAGTTCAACTCTCTGTCCATAAGTCCGTGCTTTTTTTTTTTTAACAATTTTAGGGAACCGAATATATTACAAGATAAAACATATATGTTTAGTATTTAGTATGGAATATGCCGGCAAAGATTTCTTTTGCCATCTTTTTGTAATAACATACCTTTTCAACTAAATCAACCAATTTTTTTTTTGAAAGTCGCAGTTTGGGTCGATCTTTCATTGTTTGAATCTGACGTATTGTTATGCAGCCAACCTTTCTTAGTAAAATTGTAAACACATCATCTCTGTATATTGTCGCTTTTTAAATTAAGTATAAACTATTAATGCCATATTTTGACAATAAATATTTACAGACCGGCAAGACAATAACATGAATGGTTTTAATATATGTAAAAGCATATAAATTATTTACAATTATTTAAAAACGAGGGCATTATACGTTTTTATTTCTTTGTCTCGTATTAATTAAGTCCTGTAGCTCCTATCAAAGTCTGAAATTCACAAGGGGGTCTTCTTTGACACTTCTCAACAAAATGCAGGGTTTACTTCTGTAACAATCACACCACAAGGCACCCCAAACTCCGGGTAGCATGGATTATAATGTTTAAGAAATGATTGCGACTGTGCATGGCTTCATATACCAGACATCCTTCACTCAGATGCACACCTGGTGTTAAAGGCTGCCTATATAACTAAACTGTAAGAGATAATTGTAGTATACAAACAGGAATTTCATTTATAAATATCTCAGTAGCCACCAACATGTCATCTTCAAAAGGAACCCTGATCGATTTCTCCAACTTAAGAGGAAACTACCGACGATACAGTGAAAAGCAGAAGCACCAAGCTGTTGAGATCGCCCGTGAACTTGGTGTTCGCAAAACCGCCAAGTCATTGAAGATTCCCTTGAGTACTCTCGCTACATGGAAAAAGAAATTTATGACAGCTACTGTAAATAAGAGAATCGGACGGCCTTTATCCTATGACGTAGAGATCGACAACGAGATATGTACCTGGATTCTGACGAAGAGGGAACAACATTTACCAGTCACCAAGATGTCCATTTCTATCCATGCCCGGAAGGTTATACCTACACTGGGATTCAAAGGCTCTAGAGGCTGGGTGAACAGATTTCTAAGACGCAACAACTTCGTTTTGAGAGCAAGAACATCACTGGCACAGAAACTACCAGGCGACCTAGAAAAGAGAATTGACATTTTCCACAACCACATTCGAGAGCTGCGCCAAGAACACGAATTCGACCGAGACTGTGTCATCAATATGGACGAAACACCTTTGTATTTTGATTTGGTTCCGGGGAAGGTTGTCGCTGAGAAGGGTGCCAAAGATGTTATAGTGCGAACGACGGGTGGTGAGAAACGGCACATCACAGCTGTTCTGGCCGTGGCCTCTAACGGAGATGTTCTTCCGCCTTTAATAATCTTTAAAGGTAAAGAAATTACAATCTGTTAGCCGCTTTTCATAAAACCTTTGGCTTTACATGTACGTATAGATTACTATTTTTCTTATAGCTCCATATCTAATATTTGTTTTGTCTTTTTTCAGGAAAGAGGTTTCCCAAGGATTTGAAGAATATTCCTCGAAACGTGCATGTGGAATTTCAGGAAAAGGCGTGGATGACAGAAGCCATCATGACACGATGGCTTACCAACATCATCAGACCGTATACCTCACGTCGCCCAACACTATTGGTAATGGATTCATTCTCGGCTCATACAACAGACGCTGTTAGGGAGGCGTGCCGAAAGATGTCCGTGACCCCAGCTATTATACCAGGCGGATGCACATCGAAAGTAATTAATTTTCTTATTTACACCATAAAGATTTCTTGTTTCAAGCTATTTTTTGTACAGTTTTTTAATTATCTACCTCTATATTAAATGTTGCTATTCTATATTATAGGTACAACCACTCGACGTATCCATCAACCGGCCGTTCAAAACATACATACGAGACCAGTGGGTATCATACATCAACGATATTCTCGATTGGGATCACGTAAAACCTGTGAGAAGACAACAGATGCTTGAGTGGATAGATGTGTCCTGGAGGAAGATTAGTAGCAGGTCGGACATGATAATGAAATCCTTCAAGGTGTGTGGCATTTCGACAGCCTTGGACAACACAGAGGCCAATCTAATTCGGTCCGAGCAGGCGTTAGGCGACATTCTTACATCAGATGACGACGAGGACGAGTTCGAAGGTTTTGGACCAAATGACATCAGTGACGTGGACGACGACGAGAACGACCCTTTTAAGTTTTAAGACAAACATAAATGTCAGTCACTGCCATTCACAAATGTAAATGATTAAAATATTGTTAAAAGTTCTTGTATATTTGTAAATATGTATTTAAATGACTAATTACCATTAAAACTCATTGGAACTATAACATTTACTGTTGTTTTTTTGGCCCTTATTGAAGGCTGTAAACACCATTCAAATATGTCAATATATGCCAATATCTGGGGGGAGGGGTCTTATATCGTGTTGTAATTTGAAGATTTGTATATAATTGATGATTAGCGAGAGTATAACTGCAGACAAGAAGAAGAGACTGGAACAAGAATGACAGTAAACACACGTGTTTCTCACGAGGTCTGTGACCTAGTTTTGTTTAAGCTTGTGTGTCTGTTCAGCTTCTATATATGTGACCAAGTTTTACTCGTAAATGTGCAATCTCCTATATTGGAAATACTAAAAATATGTGAAAAATTGTCACAACTTCGTTGATCATGGCACAACATGTAGACTCGAAAATACGAACAACGCGTTCACAGAGAATCCCACAAACTGTATAAACATCATCATATATGTTAACAAGCAAGACAAGGATCGTCTAGCAGTTGTGACTTGGGTTGTTTAGAATATTAAAAACAGTAAGAACGTTCTTATCAATGTATCGACTGTAACGTGTGAGTGATAATTCTGAAGCAAAA
>JARFOD010162315.1:0-11919 GCA_031763545.1 Mopalia muscosa | reverse complement strand
CATATGTGGAAAAGAATTCAACATATGTGGAAAAGAATTCAACATATGTAGAATAAAGGTAGAAGTGATAAAACGGCTTGCCATAGACCCAAGCAGAGGGTGATATTCTTCCTTGGCTATCAAAAACTCAACACTGTACTTTTTATTATTACTGGGATTGACGACTTGTACACGTCGCTTTCCTATAGTTTTATTAAACATCACTAGAGTAGCATTTAATTTTGTACTGGTTTCAACATTGACACTTTCAGGAATAACATTCACAGACGCACCCGAGTCAACCTGGAACAAGAATTCGTTCTGATCCAATTTCATAGGAGCCAAAATGTTCCTTGGATACATAGATAAATCAGAAGATGTACTGGTGAGGTTAACAGCTTCTTTGAGTTCAAAAGACAACACATACTTTTCATCAGTATCAGTGTCAGTCACAGTATGAACATTGTTTTTATTGTAAGGCCTTGTCGATCGTTTATTTTGAGGGCATTTTGGGGGAAAAATAGTTTTGTTTACCACACTTGTCACATGACTTTGCCCAGGCGGGACATTTCTCTTTTTACCGACATGACGCCTACTACACTATCGACAATCAATCTCAGGTAGGGGCTGAGATTTATTCTCATCAGATTTTCTGTGTTTATTTTGTTGTTTTTTTTCTGGTAAGTTCTACCAGACTGTTTCCTCACAAAGTTTAGTTCTTCAATATGTGAAATTGTTTGAAGACGATGACTTGAAGACTCAAAAGCCCGACAACTGTCGACACAGACAATTCTGTCACGTATTAGGCTATCTTCTAAAACGCCATAATTGCATGTCTAAACCATAGATCTGAGAGCTGAGACGTAGCTGTCTATAGTTTCACCTTGTTGAATCTATATCTTTCATAGATTTCGTTAGTTTTACCAACACAGAAAAGTTTCTAGTTTTTCCATCAAAATGTCAATGTCATACTTTTCGGCTTCCATAGAAAAATCAAAGCCTTAAATCACTCCTAATGTATTAGTCCCAATACAAGTTAATAATGTATCTGTACGAAATTTTTATCCTCATCCAAGACAGGAGCAGCAATCTCATCGTAAGTCCAAAGAGTTTTGAACCGCTTCCAAATTTAAGGAAGATTTCCACCGAGTTTAAGTTTAGGCCGTAGAGATAAGTTTGTAGGCACATAGATATGACGCACTGCGGACGTACGTAGCCATACTAACTTACTTAGAGTCCAGATTTCGCCGCTTCTGACACCATGTTTCGTTATCCGTTTGATAACTTGAAGACCGATATTGCTAATTGACAAGTGAACTGTTAATTAACTATAAACAAATTAGGAAATCGTGGATATAAGGTACATTAACAATGTATTTGTAAGCCATGACGGGCATCTACATGTAAGCGCGGGTACAGCACAACAGCGTGGAACCAGAATGTGTCCTCAAACAGTGGAGAGCGGTATGGTTCATAATCAGTCAATATCGTTACAACGGACAGACGCCAAGTAGCATTTCTGAGCCCCCCTCCCTACTAAAGTAAATGGTGGACAAAAAAGTAAAGTTATTCTGCGAGGCATTTATGATCAAGAAACGAATAACAGGATCAACCATTGAAATCAAAGTTTTTCTCTCTGAGCTCCGCACTATTGCTGTATGGACTCTTACAATAGTATTTCTTGAAATAGATTGACTTCAACTAGAAGGATGACTTGTTGATTTGCCCACACCCCGCTAGATGAACAGGCATTACCAGGCAGCACTTGCTCAGGATGTACCCGTGTGAAGCCTGCCTTTTAATCGGGATGTAGTCGAATGACTAGCCTACATTTAAACTTTAAAACGATATAGCCTAGCTGGCGATGTCAAAGATGAGCGTTGTTTTTTTTAAAAATAACTTTGTTGAAATTCCAAAGTGCCACATTTTTTTCGAGCCCTGATTGTCGCGTGAGACCGACTGAAAGATTAGCCTGCTTATGTCTGTTTGCCTAATTAAGAACTTGTACAACGCGATTTTTGTTGCGTTATTTTTGATAGGTAAAAACACACCGAAGGCCAACTGGAAAAGCACAACGGGCAGTTAGCTTGAGCACTAATGAACACTCGCACTTGTATTCGGGGCCTATTGTTATGGTATCTAAAGCACAGACATTTCATATCTCGAAAAGAACTGAAGTACAGCTAAAATAAAAATATCCTGCTGTTCTTCAAAACTGTACAGCACACCAATTACACGGATACATTCTCAGGGCATATTAGAATAATTAGAACAGGTGTCCTGAAAATCGACCAAGGGGTCCAGTAAAACGGTAAAGTAACTCGTTAGGCATAAGAAGCAAATAACAAAATATTCAAAACAAATTGCTTTTAATATGCAAATATCAAATTTAAACAACTATGTACAAAATCCTTATAACAAAAATAGGAGTTTTATATTCAAATTTTTCTAAATATTTGTCTCCAAATATCACTCTCACAATCATTCCAAGTACACAATTAGGGACATATTCACAGGCTATTTTAAATAACATAAAAGTTCGAAAAGCATATAGGTCTATTTCAGTTTGTTTTGTAATCAACCCACCGGATGCTTACAAATGTTATATCAAACAATAATACTTTTAGAACATACCCGGAGTTATGAACACGTTCATGAACGGCTTACGAATGTCTTTAGCAAACATTATGATGCTTTATTGATGTTCTTTGCAAAAAATGATAACCACATTACGTCAACAATGCCAAATCAAACTTCTGATCTTTGTGGTATAATATTGCGTTGCATTATATTTTGGCTAGATCTTCTAGTGTACAGATGGACTAGTTATATATCGTTGTTACAGAATTGGCAGATGTCGACTTTGTGCCTCGGCTTATTTAAACCTTTGGTACCAAATGTGTAGAATGGCAACTCACGGGCAGCTGGTCTGCATTAAGGGCATCTAGTAGTCAGTTTGTGTCAGAACTATAACAATTAACCTTAGTTGTGTTACTTTGACCCTTCGACTGCTTGGTCACCCTGAATTGCCATTTTAGCAGTGGATGGCAAGTGCACCACGTTTCACAATAAGTGAGACAGGCAGGGTTTACATCAGACGTCTTGAATGACACCACGGTTGCTGCTGAGCGGAGATGAGATGGTATTTCCACTGGATGTAATGGTCATATCAGGCTTTTAGTCATGACTGTCCATTACAGTCATATCTGACTTTTAGCCACTACTGTCCATAACAGTCATATCAGACTTTTAGCCATGACTGTCCGTAACAGTCATATTAGACTTTTAGCTATTACTGTCCGTAACAGTCATATCAGACTTTTAGCCATGACTGTCCGTTTTAAGATTGTCAAATCAGTTCAGGGACCACATAATGTCTCAACGTTGACCAAACGTATGATTGGCACGTATCAGAATTTTGTTTTCCTTTGATGTTAACTCGTCAGCTGATTGTCCAAGAAGACAACTTAAGAGCGGCAACCGAGACAGAACTGCGAAAAAAAGAATAACATAAATTAGTCGTGAAGTCACAATAAATTTTATAAAAAAAGTGACACTGGCAGAGACTGAACATCCTACGTTTGAAAGCCAATCAGAAAAATAAAACACCATTGATCATACAACCACATCCTATTGGTATGGTTCACCTTAAGTATAGCAAAATGGTGGACGCCAACACTAATAAGTATTAAAGCTTAAATGGTTAGTAATTGTACATTTATCCGATTCCATCAGCCTGTTCAATGTGTTAAACCCTTTCATTTCTACGCAAGGAAGGGCCGCAATATGTGGGTATATTTTGGCAAATACCATACCCTTGTACTTTCATTGTTTATAAGTGATATAACTTATTGGCTCATCGAAACTTGAAACATTTTATTAGTCAAGAAAATATCAAAGCAACTTCAACAAAATGCTTACCTGTTCCTTTTAAAGTCATGAGAATTGATGTAACCCAGGCAGCTACCAGAAATAAGGCTATGCTGTAAGCGTAACAGAACACCAGTAAAAACAAGCCCTTCATGTTCGTCTGTGGTATCAAGGCTAGCTGCTGTTTCCTTTGGCTTAATGTCTGCATTCTAACTCAAGTGAGATGTCACTTTATATCTGTTTACCAATCAAGGTTGAGGTCAAGTACTTAACTGGCACTAGATCAGGAGTTCAACCAACCATGAGCTTATCAGCAGTGTTACACGATACGCCTGGTCCGAAGTGATGTTGTAATCTGTAGAGCAAATAGAATGAGACAATCAGGGCAAGGCTAAATTTTAAACTACAGGTGCCGGTTACTCAACGTACTATTTAATTGAATCCTCTGTTATATAACGTCCCGCCAAGTTGTCGGTCTATCTATAACCCGTTATTAGCCATTCAATCTTGTGTTAGCCGTGAGTCTTCTGGCCAGAGTAGGCTAACAAAATATTTTTTGATGTGTGCCGAGGAATGGGGGGGGGGGGGGGGGGTATTAAAGTAGGATAAACATTTTTTATAAACTTTATTATATAATTGTACCCTACACAATGAGCGCGTGGTACATACCAAGGCCATTTTGTTTCGCACTTTTTTTAATTTGCTGATCTCTGGAATACGTCAACCTAAATATTGGCGGAAATTAATGCACGATGGCCTGGCATAGCGTACGGCAGTTGTCTCAGTCTTGTCTACTATAGACACTCTCGCGAGAATACGATTGTTAGCTAGACACTGTAGCTGCTCGGCTTCAAGTCAGCCTGACCCGCAAACCTTGACATCACACTGACATAATCCATATGACATGTATATATAGGTCACGTCATGACACAGTGCACACATGCCTTATTCACCAGTTCAAAGCCGAACAAATAGAAAGACAAACACAATATAGGTCACCGTCTGCGCTGACCTGCCAGCTGAACAGCACGTAATAAGTAGCACATAGTCTACACTTACTTATATAATAAATTCATGTATAATATATCACTTTGAAATAGTACTGCTATATTTGACATGTATCTTTAACCACTTTTCTTCCATTCGTCATCGTCTGGCACAGTGAGGGTGTAGCGTTTTTCTATACACCCACTGCTAAATAAAAATTGTGCTAATTTAACACCTTGTAGAACTACACTTCCTGATCTTCGGTTTTATTGGACCCCGCTTGTGGTCTAAATGTCCTAATTACTGTACACGTGTTGGCCTATATTTCACAACTGACAAACTCCGTTCCTCCATCTATGGTGTTTATATCGGAAAATACTTTTTTATGTTTTCAAATCAACTTGGGCCATCGCGGCAGTTATTCTTTTTATAACTATGTTGAACGGCTCCCTACTATTAAATCTTATTTTACGTTTTTATTAGAAGTTGGAACATCATACTATAAAAGCGAGTCAATATAAGATGTTTGTTTGATTGGTGTTTAACGTCGTACTCAAGGGTATTTCACTTATATGACGACGGACACAAATACAGAAGATCACAAACAAATCCGCTTCCTGTTACCCTTTAGCTCTGTGAACACCAGGGCAACAGAAAATGAGGGAGTAGTATTAAATACTTCCGTATGATACATACTGCCCTCAGTCAGAAGGCTCAAAATGTTTCCCCAAGTCTGACAGGATTTGATTGGTTGGTGTTTTACAGTGCATCAAAGTCTGTGAAATCGTTGAAGATTGGTCATAAGATTACTGTTGGGGAATCCAGTCTCTTAATTATTGGTTGGAGGAATTTAACCATCTACAGAATTCTTCCCTATATACAAAATATCTGAACTACTTTCATTTGATATAATGTTAAATTAACCAAGTATGTGTAATAATAAAAAAAACAAGACATTGGAGAGTTTGTATTTTTGGGCAAAAAAACAAAACAAAACATATTGTTTGACGATTGAGCAGATGTGATTTTTAAGTTGCTTACCGGCTACCAGCATGAAAAATGATCTCACTAATTCTTGAATGAGGTCATAAGAGACGCATTAGTTTATAGCCAGAAGCTGTTTTTATTTGTTTTATCAAATTCTTAAAATGAAATGAGTCTGGTTGTTTTGGCGAGGTAAAATATGACCAGATCTCTGTAAGATATCAAAACTTGCCACAACGATCTTAAGATAACAAAGTGCTGTTGTTTTTTGCGAGTCTATCCCTTTGTTTCGGGCCACACAGAAGAGTTACACTAATTGAACGTTTCTGGGACTGTCAGTGTAGTATAACAAGATTAAACATACAAAAAATGTCTTAATTTTTATGTTACAATAAATCAAAACAATCAGTGATTATATTTACAATTAAATCTGTACTTTTCTTGTTTGCAGTAGTACATTAAGTAGCTTAGATCCAGGTATCATCCATTAAGCCTCATGCTTTATAGTAGCTAAACTATCAGTAAAAAAGAACACTGAGATACCAAACATAGACAGACTGGATTTTGATGTTTTTACAGAGACTTGTGTCAGGTCAGCTAACTCCAGTGTTAAAATACATTTTCATTTAGTTTGTTGGTCTAATCAATAAAAATATTTCACTGATTAAAATGCAGCACAGAAACTGAATATTGGTAGGTAATATACAGCTAAAAGTATACATTTTGTCTGGAAACTTCATCAGAAGAATGATTTTTGAGGATCAAATGTTTTTCATGTTGATCCCAACAAATTATAGCTCACATATGAATCAAACAATTAAGACGGCGGTTTCTAAAAGACTAGATTTAGGACGTACATCAATTCCCAATCATATAGGACACCATTTTCCAATCAACTTATGTCAACATTCTGCTAACTAACTGTACTGTCAGGTTGGGTGCAACTCAAAGAAACGTAATTGGATTTTTATCTACTTCACGACAGTAGCATTTTTTCAGGACAGGATTTCATTTTGATGTTTCATCCAAGATAAATCCCAGTGACATGAGGATGAGGATTAATTAAAGGTGGAGGGCTCAGGTGTTTGATCAACTCTCGGACTCCAGCTTATGAACAGGTGATGTGTTCTTGTAGATACCTACAGCCTTAGTTCAACTAAAATCACATGTATTGGAGAGAAATATTTTTCTTAAAATGTATGGGTGGTATGTGAGAAATTTGTTAATAATTTGACATTTTATAATAATAATAATAATATGGTATAATAACAATGAGACATTTTATGCAGATAGGGTTATTGGTAACCTATACCAGTGTGTTTTATTGTTAGAAATATAAAATTGATACTAGTTAGCACAACCAAGAAAAGAAGCATTTCCGTAATGTTAGACAGTTCATTTTCCTTCCGTGCTAAGTAAAGACATTATTTTTACTCTTCAAACAAACTGGGCCCGCGGCCGTGGCTCAGTGGTAGTGAGTGCACTTCCTGAACCTAACATGCTTCAATTTACTGTTCACGGGTTCGAGTCTGCCTTTCGACCATCAGGTATATGAGCGAGTCACATGTTGTGGCTCCGGCTATTGCGGGGATGGTTTTTACAAGGTTTCCTCCCGGTTTTTCCACCGTAATAAGGCAGTGTACAGTGTGAAGTGGACAATCCTTCGTCATATAAGTGAAATACCCTTGAGTCCGAAATCAAACAAACAAACAAACGAACAAACAAAATCAAACAAACTGCCCTTTAAATAGCCAGAGTCCAAGGGTAAACAAAGGTTTCAGTTTGATCTCTAGTGCACGGCAAGCAGAAAAATGTTTGTTTCTCTACATTTTTATGTTTTATCCTGGCAACTTTTTTCGAATTCATTTCTGTAATTAGGTAACTTCACCTCTGCGGATGACATCCCCCACATCTTATTCTTAATTTAACATTTTATGTTTCTCCCCAGGCTCTTCACTGAAATATTCTTGCCATCAAAATAGATCAAAATGTTTTATTAATTTATCTGATCATTTATACAGGAGACAGAGTGACGAACCTCTGCTAATAAAAACTGAAACATATTGAATTACCCAGTTGCCAATAAAATGTGTGGGTGTGTTTTTGAAGCTAAAAATGGGAGAAAAAATCCATCATGCCTGATGCCACGACCATAGGGATTTTTTTTTTCATTGAATTTGACGACCAGGAGCCCATGAAATCTATCTTTTATAACTATTAATTGATATCAATATTATTCAATTATCTGCCTTCTGGTGCCAGAGACACAAAATTGTTTTATTTATGATAAATTGTGTAGACAGGTCAATGGTAATCTAATATTTGAGATGACAGAGTTTGTCACAGTAGGAACTAATACAGCAGGATAACATGGATTAATCTGCCCATGTTCCAGAGGTACTACTTCCTCGCTGAAAGTCTCTATTCCCAACAGAAAGATGAAAAACCATGTGTCTAACCGGAATATGTCATACATGATACACATTATCCAAAAGCAAAAGATTCTAGATGTAGCTGATAGATTATCCGAAAGCAAAAGACTCTAGATGTAGCTGATAGATTATCCCAAAGCAAAAGATTCTAGATGTAGCTGATAGATTATCGGAAAGCAAAAGATTCTAGATGTAGCTGATAGATTATCCGAAAGCAAAAGACTCTAGAGGTAGCTGATAGATTATCCGAAAGCAAAAGACTCTAGATGTTGCTGATAGATTATCGGAAAGCAAAAGATTCTAGATGTAGCTGATAGATTATCTGAAAGCAAAATATTCTAAATGTAGCTGATAGATTATCCCAAAGCAAAATATTCTAAATGTAGCTGATAGATTATCCCAAAGCAAAATATTCTAGATGTAGCTGATAGATTATCCGAAAGCAAAAGATTCTAAATGTAGCTGATAGATTATCCCAAAGCAAAAGATTCTAAATGTAGTTGATAGATTATCCCAAAGCAAAAGATTCTAGATGTAGCTGTTAGATTACCTGAAAGCAAAAGATTCTAAATGTAGTTGATAGATTATCCCAAAGCAAAAGATTCTAGATGTAGCTGTTAGATTACCTGAAAGCAAAAGATTCTAGATGTTTGTTTGTTTGGGGTTTAATGCCATACTCAAGGGTATTTATCTGATATGATGATGGATTGTCCACTTCACAGTGTTCCTAGCATTATTTCCGTGAAAAACCGAGAGAAAGCCTCGGAAAAACCACCTTGATGATTGCCAGAGCCACAAAATGTTGGTGACTTGCTCATATACCTGATGGTCGACAGCCAGACTCCATCTCACGAATGGTATATCGAAGCAGGTTCAGTTTAGTAAGCCCACATGCTACCACTAAGCCCCGGCGGCGCGTGATTCTAGCTGATAGATTATCCCAAAGCAAAAGGTTCTAGGCCTGATTACTTAACCCATCCGAGTACATTGGTAGGCCCACTGTCTTAAGTTATAATCCGCTTAGAGTAAAGTATTATTTTTATACATTGTATTTATTTACATGTATTTCACAATTTACATTCCAAATCCTACAGAAAAAGGGGAAGGGGGAAATAAATGCCCATGAGATACAAAAAAAAATTAAACTCCATTTAATATAGTTTTAAAGCTCTCTGAAAGTCTACAAATCTCCGCAAAAACATGTAGTATCTTTAAATACATCAGCAACAAATGACCTCCAAGTTTTGAATGTGTGTGAGACCAAAGAGATTAAATTATCTCCCTTGGAGAAAAAAAAACCCTGAATTTTTACCATGACGTAATGCTCTTCATATAATCTCTTGGTTAAACTAATCAGGTATGACTTTTTGACGAAATAGTCCTCAATCAAAAAGAGAATAATACTACATTTCAAAGATAAGAAGATAAGAACCATCTTTCATTGGGGGTTTCAGCTATTTCTACCTTACATTTAGTGTATTTAGCATAATTACCCCATATGAGTTGGGGGTTTCAGCTATTTCTACCTTACATTTAGTGTATTTAGCATTATTACCCCATATGAGTGGGGGTTTCAGCTATTTCTACCTAACGTTTAGTGTATTTAGCATTATTACCCCATATGAGTTGGGGGTTTCAGCTATTTCTACCTAACGTTTAGTGTATTTAGCAAAATTCCCATGTATGAGTTTCACAAAGTAGAGTAAACTTACAACTCCAATTAAAGATACACATGGATACATCTTGATTCAATATTTAGGTTTATTGTCAAGAATAATTTTTGACATCAGTTTTAAAATAAACCAAAATATTGAATCACTTTGTATCCATGTGTATCTTTTATTGGAGTTGTAAGTTAAGTGTATTACCTAATAACATTAATAGCAGCCGTTGCATAGGTGTATAGTATTGGTCAATTATGACGGCACATATCGATCTGATGTACTGATTATTCATACCCTGTTTACTCATATCTCTCTACATTTCAGTTGAATAAATAGCGAACATTCATACGTAAGGCTAACAGAGTTTAATAAAAGCAATACAAGCTAGATTTATATTCCCCTCTTTTAATATACTATAGCTACATGTAGTAGGCACCCAAAAGCTCCTGCCTAAGCTTCAGGTCTTTTAATATAATAAACCAATATGTTGTTAGCGGTTAGCATGTGGGAATAGTAATAATACTTCAATGTACTGTTCAGGGAATCGAGTCTTTCTACCATCTCTGGCAGCTATATGAGTGAGTCACACAATCGAGAAGGGGGGGTTACTAAGTTTCCTCTCGGTTTTCCACCTTAATTAGGAGAGAAGTGGACAATCTGTTGTTATATAAGTGAAATACCCTTGGGTACGACATTAAACGCTAATCAAAGAAACTTAAGTACCAGCTATTTGTATTTAACGGCACTGATACACACAGATTAGATTAATCGTTCTTTTTCCCATATTTATAGCCATTTCAGTTTTTATTTATTGTAGCGTTTACAGCTTTCCTGATTATATAGATTATCAATGATTAAAGAGCATGCAGCACCTGAATGGAGGAATCCTTTGATATCAATAGGCTAGTCCTCTGAATCAATCTCCTCTGCCCTGTACTCGCGCAAGCTGAATAGCATTCAATGTGCTGCTATTTCTGACTCCTCAAATCAATAAAGATAAGTGGGCTTACTTCAAACAGAAACTCCTATAAGTTGTTCTATTTTCAATTAATATTTTCTTTGTTTGGTTAAGGTTTAACATCAAGGGATTATCAATTATATGACACCTGATTGTTCAGTTTTTACCCTGCCTTAATTAAATATAGCAGGAAACCCTGTAAACATCACCACTGTGATGGAGTCTAGTCTTATTGGTCTAATACTGATTCCATTTATATAAGACAACTTTACTATTTCAGAACTTACTGCTCATAGCCAGGGGCTAAACCAGAAATCAAAAGTATGGTGTCCAAAATGGTCATTTTGGTTCACTCTTTAAATAACTTTTACAGACCACTAGTGGAACTGGTGGAGCCACATCACGAGACTCACTCATATACCTGAGGGCGACCAGTGTAACACACTGTCAGCCTGTTTAAATATTGTTCAATAAATAAAATAAAAAATGCCTGATAGACAACAATTGGAGTCGAACCCGTGGACTTCACATTGATGTAGCATTGGTAAGCAGTCACACTAAGGCTATGACAGTATTGACTGCTACAACAGACATTTTGTGGATCTCCAGAGTTGTGTAGACTTATTGAGATCACAAGATTTTTGCCAACTGCAATAATGCTAATATAGATGACGATTTTCGGTTGAAATTATAACTCCCCGATCCTTTACCTGAGAATCATAAAAGAAACTAAATATGGGTGACTGTGTTGTTGTTGAAATAATATATTTTGCAGTACAGCACTGGTAAACATTGCTCATTGTCTCATGAACTGTCTGAGCTTTAGGATTATGAAAAACATGTATAAACAAGAGATCCATGAATGGATCTTGACGCCCACACTGTTAAGATATTTTGAGAGAAGGGTCTAAGAGGGGACGGATTACAGGATTTGATTTTCCGTCTTGTGCTTAAGCCAGTATAGGAAGAGTTGTGTTTACTAGATATATTAAAAAGTTAGACAGACATTACATGGATCAAAACCAAAACCTGCAAACATAAGACC
>JARFOD010162304.1:0-11921 GCA_031763545.1 Mopalia muscosa | reverse complement strand
TGTCAGTAGCCTCTATAATGGCGAGTACTCTCAAGAATGGTGTGTACCAAGTGTAAGGGTGTGTACCATCTGTAAGGGTGTGTACCATCTGTAAGGGTATGTACAATCTGTAAGGGTATGTACCATCCGTAAGGATGTGTACCATCTGTAAGGGTATGTACAATCTGTAAGGGTATGTACAATCTGTAAGGGTATGTACCAACTGTAAGGGTGTGTACCATCTGTAAGGGTATGTACCATCTGTAAGGGTATGTACCATCTGTAAGGGTATGTACCATCTGTAAGGGTATGTACGATCTGTAAGGGTGTGTACCATCTGTAAGGGTATGTACGATCTGTAAGGGTGTGTACGATCTGTAAGGGTGTGTATTCCCCACTCCCTATAAGGGGAATACACTTCATTTTGGTGTGCAGCGTCTATAATTGTGATAGCTGGTTCACATTTTTTAGTTTCTAAACCCAAATGCAGCAATTATTCTCATTTTGGCATTTACGTAAATTTTTTCGATGCCAATTGTGGCTGCCTCATTTAAGAAAAGCTGAATCTTGTAGGCGTCTAGGCCAATTTTGGTAACAACTTATTTCTCTTATTAACGTTACACATTTTTATTCTCCCAACGTGTTCACCATTTCGAACAATTTGCAAAATATAAATAAGAAAACATAACAGTAATTTTGTCAATAACGCATTTTATCACTATCAAGCTCTTTCAATCCATGTAACCGCTGTAGATGTAACAACATGCGCGTGGAACGACTAGACCTATTGTCCACTTATAGGGCCCGATGCCGTGGCTAAGTTGTTAGCGAGTGTGCCTTACTAAGCCTTCTTCGGTGCACTTCTCACAGTAGGCATATCTAGTCCACCTGTCGATGAGTGCCACAAGATGTAACTCCGACAATCACGGGGCGGTTTTTACGAGCTTTCTTCGCGGTTTTCCACCGCAATTAGCCAAAGAACAGAGTGGACTCCTCGCCATGTAAACGAGATACCCTTGGGTACGACGTTAAACCCCAATCAAACAAACAAACAAACGTCTACTTACATGGAATCGGTTTAAATTTCTATGCCAACACATTATTCCCAAACCTTCGGTACCTGTACATTGAATCGCTTGTAGACCTAAAGTTTTATTATAGCTTTGTTTGTCTTATTATTTCGCAGGTCAATATTTTGAGAGGAATCACGTGCATGTTAACTTGGTGTATAGTGGCAGCAGGTGTTTGCCGCGAACCACCTGATTTAGAAGAAAGAATACGATTACTGAGGAACAATCCGCTGCACGAATCCAGGTTTCTTCTGCCACATGCTGTGAGAGTTGATGACACGCTGCTTCAGGAGCGGAGGTCACGGGATGATGAAAACCAGCGCTGCCCTGGACACTGGCTGCAGCAGCAACAACACGGCCCGCTTCACGAGGAAGCGCTTTGTCCTTGGACTTTTAAAGAACAAACTGACGTGGACAGAATTCCGCAGACCATTTATCAAGTGGAATGTCTCTGTGAGAGATGTCGACTGTACTCTATCAATGGACATCGTACTCACAGGTTATGCAAACCAGTTCTGTATTACATTCGAACACTTCGTAAAGGCGGCTGTGACGGGGATGGTTATTTCCAATACAACATGCGGATTGAACCAATCAAAGTCGGGTGCGTTTGTGGCTCTCCACCAATCAGATTTGAATCACGATTCAACCAATCAACCATCAATATTTTACAAAGACGCTGATAAAAAGGACGAATGACAGTGATCTATTTGTGATTATCATGTGAAATTATCAAGTCGATGCTAATGAACACGGGTAATATTTCAACCGGCTCCAAAGTGTCTCAGAAGTGACCGGTTTGAGGCTGCCTATTTAAACACAGAACGGGTTTTTTTTTTCTTCAGTTTGGTGAACTGCATCCACTTTCAATATGATATTGAATTGGTTTTAACAAGTTAACGGGCTTTAAATTCTGATGTGAACGGACAGGGTTAAAAAGCCTCAGATACCGGTAACTAAATGACGTTATAAAAACGTAACTTTTCGGTGCTAAACCCATACCGGCTTAAGTGAGACCGTTCTTAACTTGGCTGAAAACGACCTTAAATAAATTTATTAAAGAAATTATTTATGAAAAAGCTACCATATACCTATACACATTATATTATTGTCAAGTCTATTACAATTGTTAAATGTAGCAACAAGTTTATTTGCTGCGTGCTAATGTTGTATTAATACACACTAATCTGTAAACATATACTTTAGCATTTACTGCCATGGTACAAATTAGCATTATACTGCATAAACACTTATTATATATTGTAAGATGCTTGGTCTTGTGTCACGGTTTTCATAATTCACAAACAAATACATCATCCACTGTGTCCGCAATGTCCCTGTCTATAAAGTAAATTTGTAAACTGTCAATAGTTGAATTAGCGTATTTGTCTGCCTTACCTATTTATTGTTTTTATATCCAATGTATACGGGTTTACATGACAATTATCTTAATACCGTTATACTGTTATAGCTTATGTTTACCCTTAGTATAGAGTTTTAATTATAACCGTCTAACCTTGCACACCATTATATTATTAAACTATCACCACCATGTTACCCAGCTTCTCGCTGTAAGGCGAGTGACGCGATGAAACTCTGGTCCTGGGCCTTGGCATGTAGAGATGAATCTAGACGCGTACTTGCTCTGGCACTGAAGATAGAAGTTCTTTCCCAAAGCTTAAATATATTTTATCATGCAAAAAGTGTTTTGTCGTGTTGTTTATAGCAAACGGAAATATAGGGTCGTGACAGATCAGGTCGTGTTATTAATCACAAACTGAACGATCAGGTCATGATTTTAATTACAATTGAAAATATCAGGTTATGCTGTTCGTAACGAACTGACTTATCGGGTCGTGTAAATAATTGCAAACTGACAGATCAGGTCGTGTTGTTAATCACAAACTCTACAATCAGGTCATGATTTTAATTACAATCGAAAATATCAGGTTATGCTGTTCGTTACGAACTGACTTATCGGGTCGTGTAAATAATTGCAAACTGAAAGATCAGGTCATGATTTTAATTACAAACGAAAATATCAGGTTATGTTGTTCGTGTAAATAATTGCAAACTGACATATCGGGTCGTGTAATTAATTGCAAACTGACTTATCGGGTCGTGTTATTCATTACAAGCAAAAAATCATTCCTGATAAACAGAAAACAGACGGCAAAATAAAGGCACAATATACGATGGGTCGCATTGTTTGGATCAGTCGGCTGAGTGATTAGTATTTAACACGATTACGATTTATACATAGGCCTACTCCCGGACAAGCTAACACGATTTCGCTCCGTACGCACTGCCGGACAAGCCTACATCATTGCGCTCTGTACGCACTACCAGCCAAGTTCTACACAATTACGCTATGTTAGCACTATCAGCCAAGTTCTACACAGTTACGCTCTGTAAGCACTGTCGGACAAGCCTTCACACTTACGCTCTGTAAACACTACCGGACAAGTCTACACACTTACGCTCTGTAAACAATACCGGACAAGTCTACACACTTACGCTCTGTAGCCTAAACACTACCGGGCAAGTCTACACACTTACGCTCTGTAAACACTACCGGTCAAGTCTACACACTTACGCTCTGTAAACACTACTGGACAAAGTCTACACACTTACGCTCTGTAAGCACTACCGGACAATTCTATATACTTACGCTCTGTAAACACTACCGGGCAAGTCTACACACTTACGCTCTGCAAACACTACTGGACAAGCCTACACACTTACGCTCTGTAAACACTACCGGACAAGCCTACACACTTACACTCTGTAAACACTACCGGACAAGCCTACACAATTACGCTCTGTACATACTACCGAACAAATCTGCACAATTACGCTCTGTAAGCACTGCCAGATAAGCCTGACAAGCTGTAAAGACAGCGCTCAGTGCACACATTCGGACTAGTCTACACGATTACGCTCTGTAACCAACACACTGTCGGCCTACGCCATAAGGCTGTGTACAGACAGCCGGACAATTCTCCACGATTAGGCTATGCACTGTCAGCTTGAGAACATGCCGAGTACTAACCTGTCCACTGCAAGAGAATTAAATACTATTCTGGATCCTCAAATATTACAAAATTAAAAAAAGTCAGCGGCAAACTTACAAAGCTAAATCATCTTACAGATAGAGGTCTCAAATGAAACATTTGAAATTCGAAACCAGATAATTGTTTATATTGTAAATTTAAGAACACCCATCAGAAGCATGAACAACAAATATTATATTTTTTTCGTTTAACTTGAAATAGACTTAGGTAAGAATCCCTCATTAACATCTGGAAGAATAAAATCGTTTCACCACGAACTAAAGAAACTTAATATTTATACTCAAGAAAGCGATAAGCAATCGTCAGAAACAAAACCCAAAGATGTGGATATGGGAAACTAAATTCGCGCTATTTTTTATGTAGAAAAGCGGACTTTAATGCTTAAAGGAATTTCGAAGCTTTTCGTTGAAGATAAGAAACACTTAAATTCTTTACCAGCTCAAACGAAATATTAAAATAAAAAAAGAACTTTTGTCAATCGCTAAATTCAAATTATACTGGATGTCAAGCCGAACGATTCTCAGAATTTATCCAATAATAACATTTTTCAAAGGTAAGCAAACCATAAACAGTAAATGTCTTGGTTGTGACAGTTTAATCTCAGAGGTCTATTAACAAATGTAGCACACTACGTATAGGGGAGAAAATGTTAGGTTCATTCGTGATAAAATGGAACATTGTGAAAGAATCACTGATAATTGGTTAGCGATATTTCTCCATTTTGAGAATACGTTTAATAAAGTAAACATGAAATATTTGACAGCTGTACTAAAATTGGCCGGATACAGTGATATCTTTGTCTATATATATTTAGTTTTGTAGACTACTAAAAAAATTGCTGTATCGCCAACTGTTTTAAGGTGGAAAGCGGTGTTTGTCAGGGTTGCAATCTCTCTCTATATCTTTTCACTATTGGAGTAGAGTTATTGCCAATTAAGATAAGAACCAGATTAGTTCCGAACCTGTGTTATCCTATAAAATCGAGATAGGGACAAATCCAATTGTTGTCTTTTGCTTATTTATTTATTTACTTATTTTTCACTTTTCTAGAGTGAGTATGTATCAAACCCTTCATAAATAAATGCCCACTGCACACTTGCTGTGTTTAAATGACATGAAATATCGAATTGTGAGTAATATCTAGATCAAAAAGCTTCTAATTTAACGTCCCTGTATCCGTGCTTTTTTCTGTAGAGAAAAAAGTGCAGTCTTCACTTAGAAATCGGGATTCATTCTGCCGTGAGACTCTGTAGCTCAGTCGGTAGAGTGTTAGGCCTGTAACCCGAAGGTCCAAGGTTCGATTACCGGTTGAGGCAAACAAATTTTTCTCTCTACATTTATGCAATATATATATATATACACATATATGTTTGTAACCCGAAGGTTCCTGGTTCGAATCCCGGTAGAGGTATGCAAATTTTTCTCTCGTCATTTTGCTTGGCTCCTCCGGGATACTATAATTTCAAAAAATCATTTCCAAAAGATCGTTCATCCGTTCATCCATCCGTCTAGCTAGCCAGCCACCCACCCACAAAACGACACACCCATCCATCCTTTCGTCCAGCACAAGTAGTTTGCTTCTGTGACATGTGAACTAGCTCCAGTTCCTGTGTTTAACAGTCTGAGGTTATTTGATAGTCCGAAATTGTATTAGTTTTTTTTCAAAATATCAATTCACTTTTTTATATTCATTCATAGCCACTTGGGCACAACCGTTTACGGTGAGTTTATAAAGCATGTACCCGCGTTGTATATGACAGACCAGTTTCTTTTAAAACGCTGAAAAGACTTGAAAGAATGGTGAACCCTGTCTCGATTTTTGGCGATAAATGGATAAGGAAGGGTAACATTCAAGGTATAACAAACATATAATACTTATACACTACTAGAAATGAATCGTCGTTTATAATCGAGTGGTATTTACAGCAAGGCGAGCCGGAATTGTAGGCCTACAGGTATCTACGTGGACCTGCATTGAACAACCTTCGCTACCGCATATAAATTGTGTAAAAGATTACAGAAAGCAGCCAGCAAACTGTCCTTATCCTAATCCTAAAAGATGATTGGGTTCAGAAAACATAATACAACCAATCAGATCACCACACTTTTAGCTGGCAACATGAATTTAATACAATTGAAACAAGCACGTTTAAAAGGAAATGTTGGGTGGAGACTTAAATGGGATCTCGTACATAATGTGCCATTTGACTATACAATAGGTAAAAGGGGCGGGGAGGGGTTTTCTCTTTTATATTTCGTTATCTTCTTCTCTTTCGTTCTTTATCTCTCTCTCACTCTTTTCTATAGAGGTCGATACAAGACAAGAGTGGACATACCCATTTTTGCACGTGTCTGTTTCATAAATACATGCATATTTATAACAACACAAACGGGACACCCGAAACAAAGCAAAACGAATTAGGAAGGAATTTATTATAATAAATCTTAAAGAAAAATTCCCAATATTACGATCGATTGTCATAGTTAAAAATAAATGTTTTTACTTTTATTTCGCATTTCTTTGTATTTTGAAACATATTTAAGACGCGAACCTCGGAATACTGATATACAACTTCATTATCAGTGTTAAACAAGCTTAAGTGCTTTTTTACTATTTTTCTCTGAGACAGAAGTTGACCGTTTAATCATCCTTAACGAAGGCACGTTTCATCAGAAAATGGTAAGATACTTTTAATCTGGGTTTTCTTTATCCCTATAGTCTTAGTATTTATAAAAATCCTCTTGTTTTTGTTATTTCACTTTTTCACTAAAACACCTTTATTCTTCACTTATTCTGTGATCTGTAGAAACCTATATAGTAAATCTGTTGAATGCAAAACCAAAGGATCAGTATCCATGAGTTGCTGGGGAGTTGCTGACATACTCAGTTATTCCAGATTGACAACTGCTGACAGGGAAATAGTGTCACACACTTTCACATGATAAAATGACGCGGTAAAAGCTAGTAAGTTTATATAGGGTTCTGAACTAAATTTTTTCCCGAAATTTGTCTTACTAGGTTTTTTAAAAATCACAGGAGACGAGAACAGAACGAGCAACTTAAGCGATTAAACAGTTTCCGCTAATAGCCCAGAAATCACGAACATAGAGGTGATTTATAAGCCTTACCTTAATACCAACAAGAACAGTTCAGGGTTATAGGCCTACTTTGTTCATATCCATTGTATGAGAAATATCGCATTCAGATGTTAGTAGAACAATTTGTATAAAAAGAAAAGTTTCTTGTGTAGGTATCACCATAACTGATAACAAAGCGCTTTAATTCCAGATTCCATCTCTGTTCCTGGTGGTTTGTCTGTCTGCCTTGGTCAGCCCTATGTCGTTTTACCCAGTTTGTTACCTGGAACCCGAGAACTTGGAGGCTTTAAAAGAACAATTGCTGGGACCACTAATCGAACTGTCTACACACGAAACGGTCAACAATATACCTGGGCTTATCAAATCTTCCATTCCCATTGGACCAGACGACATTCCTTCCATTTTCGTTAGAATCAGGCGCGTTCCCGATGACAGCATTGTTTCGTGCCCGTTGTCACGAAACGTATCGTCCGTGGACCTGAATATGCGCACAACCTGTCCCACGACCTGGATGTTGAACGACGACCCTAACCGTTGGCCCAGGAGTTATGGAGAAGCTGCTTGTTTGTGTGACGGATGTCTTGAATACTCTTCAGATGGAACCCCAACCCAAAATCGATGTGAGCCCGTGTTTTATTACATCAGGGCTCTCCGAAGAGTTGGTTGTGACGGAATTTATTTTCGCTATTCCGAAGTACGCGAGAAGGTTCAAATTTCTTGCACATGCGCACAGCCTTACGTGCATATATCCATGGGATATACAAACCCGCTGCCAATCAATTAACTCAATCATTTACTCCGCACAAACCTTATCCGCCCAAAAAACACTCTGTTGTCTGATCTCATACATATTCGTTTTATACTCATTTGACTTTTCTGACATATATCCCCAATTCCGTCCAATACTGTGGGGAATTTCCTTAATTTATTATATTTCTTACATTTGACTTTTCTGACATACATCCCCAATTCCGTCCAATAATGTAGGGAATATCATTAATTTATCATATTTCTTACATTTGACCATTCTGACATATATCCCCAATTCCGTCTAATAATGTAGGCAATATCATTAATTTATTATATTTCTTACATTTGACTTTTCTGACATACATCCCCTATTCCGTCTAATAATGTAGGGAATATCATTAATTTATTATATTTCTCACATTTGACTTTTCTGACATACATCCCCAATTCGGCCCAATACTGTGGAAAATATCATTAATTTATTATATTTCTTACACTTGATCGTTCTGACATACATCCCCAATTCCGGCCAATACTTTGTACAGAATGTCTTTAATTTATAATGTTTCTAACATGTCTAGCACACAGAGCTGCATCTTCCATACTGTTTCCACACCTGTAAAACCAACTCTCAATATATTCTGAGCAGTGCAATAGTATTAAGTAGGAAAAAATATAACACATAAAAACAGTTAATTATGGTGAAAACAACATTTGACTATTCTCTTCTCAGCGCACCTTTTGGGGGATACACCACTACACCAACAACAACGGAACAGCACACATCTAATTTAGTAACTAGTATAAAGGACATTTATTGGGATGCATTAATTATTTATTACTATTGACGGTTATGAGCTCAAATAAAATTTACGTCGTTTAGAGTTATCCGCCTTGAAAGACAGTAAGAAACAAACGAAAGGACCAATCAATAAGAAATTGGCTTACTCTGTTCATCCTTTGTAACCTATAGCAGTATCATGGTTTAAGTATTACAGATGATTTATATGTGTCTAACGCACCAACAACTTTATTCAATAGTTTAACTTAACCCTCAAAATCACAAAATGCTAGCAATATTTTTTTTTAAATGTTTGCAAGTTGATGTACTTACAACTGGTGTTAACTTAATTGCATGTTTTAAATATTATTGATACTGTATTATGTTATATGTGGTTATATTTATATCAAACATTATGAATGTTTACCTGAAATGGAATGTCACCCGAAATGAAGTTCGTTATGCATTAACAATAAACCATGCCACGAACTTGTGAAAATTATAAATATTGTTTCTTTTCATGTTTCCTCCTCCTAGCGAACTCTTGAGGGGGAGCTTCATGTTGCCCTGGTACTCTCACAGCTAAAAACCAACACGAAACCGATGTTTGTTATTTCCTTGAATTGAGTTCTGTGTCGTACTTAGGCTCAGTCGAGGCTTTGGTTTTTGTGAGCTAAAAAGTGATAACATTGCTACAAAACTACTCCTTGTACAAAACAGAAATGGTTGAATTCTAAGATTGATTGATTGATTGATGTTATACGCTGTGCTAAAGGGTATTTCAGTTAGCATTTGCTATTACATAATAAGGAATGCTTGCGTGATACCAAGTACTAATTATTTTTGTTCTTTATATGTAAAGGGCAATCGATCAAATACACTCTACATATATAAATAAGGGTGTGTACGTTATTCAGTACTAAAGCGTTGGTGTGAGCACCTTAGTACAGGATAAGTAAGGGCTATGATTTATATAGAACTAAGGAGCGGGTGAGAGCAGCGCCCTCTAGATGACTTCGCCGGTTTTACGTGATGGCCGTGGTTCTGAGCGTTAACTCTGTTGGCCAGAGAAAGGGGACGCAAGACATATACGAAAATTGGTGTCTTGAGTCGGCGGTTAAAAAAGTTTAAAGTTTAATAAAGACGTTAATAATATGGGCGCCTACATGTTAAAGTGTCTCCTGGCATCATAAAGTGAACGTCACACCAAAAACATTAAGAGTGATCGAGGTATCTGGCACATCACCGCTGCATGGCCCATGGCGTTACCCAAACGATGCAACGACCTGCTTCACGGTGTGCTCCGATACTTCAAGATCAGACGAAAGCCTTCAGGTTGAATTTTGCCTACGGTCTTATCCTGCGGTATCGTGAGACCAGCCGGGAACGGTATTACAATGCTCCAGTGTGACCCATTCTCCATTTAATACAAAACAGGGCGACGTTGACAGCGCTTGTGGTGGAGAATAGTGTCTACAAGACGCACTATCCGATGACATGGGGTCGTCCACAACGCCCTGACGTAAAATGTTTTGTGAAGCATGTGACAAACGCGCTGTTCTACATTAACAAATTACCAGGTACCATGGTATCTTGACAACAACCGTCATACAGGACCATTATTATCTTTAATCACTACGACCCGAGCCTGTTTAAAGAGTATATCAAGAGCCTACAAAAGCGCTGTCTTGACGAATTTAGGACGTTTTCTCGTGTAAAATTCCTGTACTAGTATTTATGTATTGGGAACTTTGTGCGTAAGTCAACACTCAAAGTTATATGATGTGATTTCGGTGCGTAAGTCGGGGATTCGCGTGCGTAAGGAGAACCGTGCGTAAGGAGATTTTCGCGACCCTCCACAAAACCTGAAATGCGTAACTCAGTTACGCACTGAACTTTTCTCAAACTTCGGTCGCTGTTGAGCAGGGGCAATCGAGCTTTTTTTCCCTAGAGTCCGTCTGGGGCAATTTCCGGCAGTATTTTTGCTAATGTTTTGTACAAAACTCTAAGTACAAATAATGCAATTTCTCAACATTTCCGGGTTATTTTAGACGAATCTTCTTGATTTTGTATGTTTTGATGCTCTAGAACCGTCTGTCATGTTCCTAGATAGCAAATATTAACTGTCTCAATGATAATAATTGAATTTTAAACTAAGTGGCACCTAAATTAGCTGTTGTAATGCTCACAATATTTAAATAACGTATTTTAAAGAAACTAATATTTATATTTGCTTACTTCTGATTGTTTTTAGAGAAAATATTGATGAAATGTATATTTTTTAAAGCAAATATTACCAAAACTTCAGGTTTTTTGATCGAGTTTTAAACAAATCCTTCCATAATTTTGTTTTTAAAGCCAGTGTTAATTAGATTTGCTTACTCTGTATTTGCTTTTGGCCCTAATTTATATACTTTAAAGAAAATAGTACTTAAATTTATCGTTTCAAAGGGAAATGATACTTATGATATATTTCTATGTGTATGATAACGCAACTGTTCTAACGACTGATGAAAATTATATTAAACGTCTAATAACTGATGTAAATTATGTATATTCGGCTTATCGAAAAATTACGTATAAACCTAACAAAGGGATTCCATTTCATGGGAATTATACATTCAGTAGGATATGCTGTTGGTTTGTTTTGTTGGAGTCTGGTAAAATATTGACATAGATTGTAGCTGCACGAGTTGCCGAAAAGTTTTTAATGGTTAAAAATCTTTTGGCTTCAAGGTTACTGTGTAAATTAAATAGTCTGAACTGTTCACCCTTCATGTCAACCAACTTTGAATTTTTATTCAACTAGTTACGCAATAGTTTCCGAAACGTTTTATGGATAAGATGGCCTTATTGTTTCGACTCCCATATTGGTTTGTCAAATTGTAGATTTTAACTGTTCACACTCCCAAACCGTCTGTAGCGAATATTTATATATATGGTTTATATGTAATACGGAAACTACAAAAGAATACGATGTTTAAAACAGTCGGTGTCAAGAAATCAGTTGCACCGCAATCCAAATAACCTAAACACATCATCATCATATTCAACACTGACCTATTCTATATGTACTCTATCAATGAATAACTTTTGTGTCTTTTAGAAAGTGAAGATTAACAGTATTTTGGTTATTTTGGAATAACACTTTCTTAGTTAGAACATATA
>JARFOD010162303.1:0-25829 GCA_031763545.1 Mopalia muscosa | reverse complement strand
GTTTGTGATGTTCTGTATTTTTGTCCGTCGTCATATAAGTGAAATACCCTTGAGTATGACGTTAAACACCAATAAAATAAACAAACACAAATCAAGCTGGAATACTCAAATTGATAATTGAATATATTCTTAGCCAATTATTAATTATATATAAAAAAACTATTGGCAGTATAGGCCTACCAGCTTACTGGCCTGTGCTGTTTGGGAGAACAGACAGAACAGGTTTTGCCCATAATTATGCAAACTTAATTTAGGAGGACCCATTTATAGGTTTCCTAAATTGTTGCAGTCTTCATCTAAATTTACATTTTGTTGCTGATTTTGACAAGTTTTGTTATTTGATTATCAATGAAGTTTGTATTTTAAAGCAATTCTGGTTTATTTTTCACAAAGGCACATTTATGTATTTAAAAAGCAGCAAAACAGGGGAAAATGCAAATGTTAGGGTATCTCAAAAAATGTTAGAGGACCGATTTTAAGGTTATACCAGAAAAGATTACAGCACAGGCCTGAGCTATGATCCTGGCATGAATAATAACCAGTGAGGATGAGCCCACCTGTAATACACTTGGTCTTTAAAACATCTTGATGACAAGTTTTAAAAGAAAAATAAATTTGAGTCTAAAATGTAACTAAAAAGTTGAAAGAAGCCAGCAGTATTATGTTTTCATTTAAAAAGTTTAATACATATTTAACAGGTTAATAAATAGTATATGCATCAGAGCTCTAGCTTTGCTATTTCTACGCAGCGGTGGAAATATATAAACATTTGATTTGCAGGACATGTCAGGTAAAAATTGAGATTGTCCTGTAAACATCACCAGAGCTTAACATTGTGTTGAAGGGCCTGTCGGACAAAATTAGAAAAATATCTGACAGAATATTTTGAACATTCCCACCCCTGCTACATATGTACATATTTACATTAGTTAATCTGTTTACCTGAGAGAAAAAAAACCCTGAAGATTAAATAGGATAATGGATGATGGGTATTAGGTGCTTTCCACTCATTTATCATGTAAAGATAACCAAGACAGTAATGTAGAATGATCTATTATATGTCACTATATGTGTCTCTGATTTTTCTCTAACGATTTATATATCTTTATTTAGAAACGAAGTGCTAGAAAAATTGACACATACACCTGAACCAGGTACTCATAATTAATATAAAATAGTTAACATAGAAATAAGGCATGTGGCACCCATGTTACCTGTAAGTTATAGGGTAATTTAGTGCTCTTGTAAGGTACCAGAGAATGCCAGCCCCACAACTGCATTATTATTGGACGACTTCATTTGTCAGATGAATACAACTAATAAGTATTTTTAAAGTCTGACAGGCCCATTGCCGCAGTGGCTTAGTGGTAGCATGTGCGCTTCCTAATCTTACTCCAATTTACCATTCACGGACCGAGTCTGTCTGTCGACTATCAGGTATATGAGCGACGGGTGGTTTTTAGGAGGTTTCTTCTCGGTTTTCCACCAAAATGAGGCAAGGTGTAATGTGAAGTGGACAATCTGTCATCATATAAGTAAAAAATGCTTGAGTACCTGGTACGACTTTAAACAGCAATCAAACAAGCAAACTGTCTTATAATAAATGCGACATGTATATTCTTGCCTTCACTCAATGTTATAGATTTATCATCTAAATGGCAGTTTATTAATATTTTGTTTACTTTTTCTTTAGATTTTTTTTGTATCAACTTCATCACAAAAAACATAGCCTGTGGATTCTGTTTACGAAGATCGTTTTAAGACGATGCATGAATTAATTTTTTCAATGGGGAATGTTTATCCTTTTTTATCATTAGCGGTTATCTTGATCTATAATCCGTCTTCATTTAAACAGTAATGTCTCTAATATAAATCAATCAAAAAGCTGTAAACATCTCACAAACATAGGCTTAGTGCATGTGTTCCCATATCAATAATCTCACTCACAGAGTTTAAATTTACACTTATTAAACCTGTTGAATTTGAAAAATAACTATTCTTCAATTTGTCAGCAATCAGTGATCATCTCATGATAAGATTTAAAAATATCTGAAATACATTAATGATTATGAATATTAAAACCCCTCAAAGCTGAGTGGCAACATAAGGCTTGTTTGTTTGGGTTTAAAGTTGGATTATGTCCTGTATTAGTCCAGTCTAGTATTGGTTTGTTTCTATAGTGGCAATAAAGATGCTTTTTCTCACCCATGGGCTTGCATGCAGTCATATGAGTGAAATAGCCTTAAGTACGTCATTGTGGCCCGATTAAACAATCTGTCATTGCTTTAAATCCCATCACCATGTATTTTTACATGTTTCTGAAGCTTGAATATGAAATTTTACAGCCCTGCTGTGTATTTCTGATTATCAATTCACCATGATGTTTATGCATGCTTTATGTCAGATTTTTATTGATACTTCATTTTGAAACCATTTTTGTTTTCTATGTACCTTTGGAGTAATTATAATTAGGATCTGTGTGGTAAACATTAGATGTGAATGCCCCAGGCAGATTAGTTCTAATAACATAGACATGTAGGAAACTGTTTAATCTCCAAGTTCACAGTTAATTCTCTCACACTATCTGTTTAATCTTTTTCTCAAATTCATTTTTTGTGTTTCGCCAATCTAGGCACAAAAGGATGTACACAAATTTCATCTGAACACTTCACATACTGCTTGCCTCGGGGTTAGGTTTTTGCTGGGTGCTGTCAACTAGCACGGATAGGTCATCCATATTTATATACCTACTTTAATCTATCAGAAAGTTACTGAAGCTTTGCAAGCTGGAACCTGTTGTCATAGCAACAATAATATGTCAGCCATATTAATTTGTTTGTAGTTTCACCGATTGTCTATTATGCCTTAGTTATATATTTTGTAGAACACATTTGAACACTTTTACTGGCTTTATTTCCTGCTTACTGGCTTTATTTCCTGCTGTTTTATTAATAGATTGTGTTGATTGTATGGTCATGGTATGCTTGTCTTGTCAGTGATTTGATATAACTCATTTTCTTTTATGAAAAATTAAATATTTGATTGGCCAAAATTTAACAAAAATATGATTTGACAGCTGTTTAATGCCATAAGAACATGTAATTTTATGTATTTTTAAATCAATGCTCTCATTGAAATCTAATTTCAATAAAATATGGAATAATTATAAATTATAAATTTTGTTGAAAAGGAAAAAAATTTCAGCTGAAACTGGGTTTTTTATTGAGTTAGAAGGGTCTATAATTGGCTATTCATGCGTTTTAAGTAATTTTTATTCAAACATATAGCTCAGTTGGTTAAAGCGCTGGCTCTGCTAGTCGAGTTCTGGTTTAGACAAGAGGCAAGCTAAATTTTTTTGAAATACAATAAAAATATAAGTATGTAAAATTCAAAAAACTTATTTTCTCTTCAGTCTGGAATATTTTTTTATTGAAAAATCTATCAAACTTTACAGACTTGTATATATTTGTAATAAGCAATTGTACGGGCACAGGGATATAGATCAATTAAAATCGATGAATTATTATTTAGATAAACTCCCAGAGACAAATTGTTTAATAAACCTTTATCTCGAGCTGAGCACTTTATATTTAACCTACAGACATCTCAAGAAAGGCAATGGCCATTAATACATACAAATGTATATATATTTTAAATAAACGATATATTATTGTATCAGATCAGTACCTTTTAACTAATTAGAAGGTATAAAATGTGTCTCCAAAATGGCTGTCCCCTTTGGACAGGAAGTCTGTGTGTCAGGAAAATACCTGTCTAATAGACAGCCCTGATGAATGATGACCTCCCGAGATGGTTTGGTTTTAAGTGATTAATTGTGTACTATTTCCTGTGATTGAATATAATTGAATTAATGACTTTTCGTAAATGTCCGTTATAATGTTGTACCCTCATATTTCATTTTGTGTCAGACAGCTGAATCATTTTTATTCTTCAAACAAATCCATCTTTTCTAATCTGAGTATTTGTTCATTCAGCAACTGGACAGTATTATGTTTTTTAATTGTTATTTTTTTCATCTCATTTTCCTATTCTTCATAGTTAGATTTGGCATTCATGATATGCCTTGAAAACTATATTCTTCTTTATTTCGATTCTTCCTTAATTTTCCTTTTAATTTGTTAGATTATGCTTTTTTAAAGTAAAAGTGTCACATATTGTCTTTTTTAAAGTAAAAGTGTCACATATTGTATGTTATTTTGACTACCACTAGTTACAGAGTGAAGTATAATAATAACTGCTAGGGAAGAGTCATTTAATGCATTCAGAAATCTAAAAGCATTTATTAACTTTCATCCTCCTACAACTTCTATCAAAACATTTTATACAAAAAATATAAAAACTTACGCTTAGAATTGATATTGATCCATTCATTTGCAAAATTTTTAAAAAGTTGTATACTCATTTCATTGCCTTTAAACATGTATGAATAATTTCATTATGAATCCGGTATTTATAGAAGTATTCTCTCTGTCATACTTCTCCTCTTTCTCATGCTCTCTGGCTAACGGTAGTTGGTTTGAAGAGTAGAAATACTGTCTTTAGATAGCACTGAAGGAACATTAACTTTCCAACATTATAGAAACGCTTCTTACATGTAGGCTATCTTGGTTGTGCTAGTGTCAATTATTGTTGCAATACACTGCCGTCATATAAGCGAAATACCCTTAAGCATATTATGAAAGTATAACGAAACACCAATCAATCAATCACTTCCTCACAAAGCCTCAGCAGACCATATAACTGATTTGAATATACTATTGAGGGATTTGAGAGAGGTGTAACCCAGGTCAACTGCACCCGGCTGGTACAAGCTATAGCTCACAGAATTCCCATAAACTAAGATGTTGACCATCACAGATTCTGGACTGTCTCTACCAACACATCTTTCTGTAAAATGTACTTTATCTGTTTAAAAGCAGCCTGTTTGACTGCAGGCTGAGTTTTCTTTGTTAAATTGTCATCCTGGTGTTATAAGTAGGTATGTTTAATGGGAGAAGTTAAGAGATGCATTACTTTGTCTCGTTTCTTTAAATAGCAATCTACTTTATGGAGTCTCCATTGAGGGCCTGTGAAGCCAAGCTGGGAACAAGTTTGTTCTGTAAATTGAATTAACCACTTAACATGTTCTTTAGGTGTTTTCTCAACAAACTTGTGATGTTGTCTGAATAAACATGGCGGGTTAAGGAATGGGGGTCTATGTGTGTTTGTCAGGGACCAGGCTTCATTGTCCAGCCTGTCAATTCACTGGTGAAATCAGACCATCCTCATACAGGGAGCACCTGTCTGTAAATACTTAAGACAGTATTGGTGTTAGAACCCTGTAAGTGAACTCACCTTAAATATGGTTGAAGACACTTAAATGTAGGCTTACATAACTGTATATAGGCTACATTGTTAATAAAGAAGCAAGGAAAAATGTTTTACACTTTATTTAAAAGTTCATGTTAAAACCTAAAAACATATATGTTGAGCATTGTTGATTGGATTATTTGTCAGATGTATTGATATTTATTCCAATTTATATAATATCACATGTAATTGGACGCAAAAATTAGTCATGCGTTTCTAGTATGGAATATAATTTTTTTTTTTTTTGTACAAACATATAATTATATTAAGAATATTGAAAATTAGTTTAGATAATTCTTTGAATAATTAAATCGTATGTGTAAAATATTATTGTTTTAAATGAATTCAAAACCAAAGTCTTGCATGAAAAAAAAAAGTAGGAATATAGTAATATGGCTGCTGGATGTTAAATGGCTCAAGTCAGTTTCCCTGTATAAAGAGTGTGTGTGAATCTCTGTAGAGTGCCAGATGGTTTTGGTTAGCTTGTTTGTGACATGGGGCCCAATTAAGGATCCCAGGCCAAAAAACCCCTGTAAGTTTTGAAGAAAGAAATCTGTTGGTAAGAGGTAGCCACTCTGCTCAATTTGCTACTACCATTTATCACTCTGTCAGAAATGATACAGCTTTTTAAAACACCATTCCAGGTTTTCATTACCCTTTAACAGTTTCTCTGTCAATGTTTGCGTTTAGCTCATAACACGTTACACATTGGCTTTTATGCAAGTTCTCTTCATTGTGACTAATATATACAGTATTTGTCTGCTCCACACAGTTCTTAATACCTGGGGATGAATTCTACTCATGAAGACAAATGACACGCTCTGTTTTGATATTACTTTTCTATGTGCTAAATGTTATAAACAGTTAGACTGTGTATGCTATTTGGAGATTATATATTTGTATGTTTATCATTTATGCTTATCAAACCAACAGTTACTCTTGTTCAAAACAATTTGCTTTCTTTCAAAGAAATTTTAATTTTTTTTTCTTCCTTTTTTTCTCAAGATACATGTAACGTTTTACTGTATATTAGACAAAAATGAAAATGATAATGTTTTCAGGAAATAAATAAGAACCCATAGAACAAGAACTAGCAGACAATACTCGTTTCAACTCTGAACTCTAGGACTTGAAGTGCTTGTCATACAATAATTATAGCCCACTCGATTGCGTCATACAAATGGCGTAACTTGTGCAGTCTTTATTTAGCGCTGGATATTAATTTTGTAACTCACATGTTCCAAACATTTCACATTTTTAAGCCATAGTAAAGTGAAATACCTTTGAGCATAGTGTAAAGCTCCTACATGTATTCATCAATAAATCAATCAATCAATCAATCAATAATTTCAGTTTTTAAAAAAATGGAGATCAACAACCTTCTAGTCAACTTAAGCAATCATCGGGATGGTTTTTATGAGGTTTCTTCTTGATTTTCCACCTTAATAAAGCAAGGAACAGTGTGAAGTGGACAATACCCTTAGTATGATGTTAAACCCCAATCAAACAAACAAACAAACAATGTAGTCAATTTTAGCAGTGTGAGAGATAGTAATGCACTGTGATTTCTTGGACAATGATGCTGCAATAACTTGAGTACATTCATCCTTTGCAATCACCACATCACACCTGGCTACCTGCTGCATGTATTCTATACACATGGTACATATTGAATACACCAATAGGCCATCAAAATACTCACATAAATATAAACTTCTATGCTATGCTTTATCACAAAAATACACAAAATGGTATTAAGGAAATACCCGTACTCCTAAAAAAAAATCAATCAATCAATCAATTAATCAATCAATGAATCAATAACAGGAGTGTTTTAAGACCTGGGAGTTCAAATTCCAGTGGAGGCAACCAGTTGACATTAAAAGTATATTTTTATCAAAGTCTACATGCTAAACAAAATTTGATTTAATTTATTATATATATTCACCTGTTGATTAGATTAAATATATACCATTGTGTAAATCTGTTTACAAATCTCCATGTATAAGAACACCTGGGCTTTCACACAGTATTGTAGATGTCCCTTAAACTTTTAACAGCTGCTCTGTAATGTGAAAAGAATGCTCTAAGGTGAAAAAAAATAGTTAGAAAAACTAACATCTTTGTTTATGTTTACATAGCTAAAGTAAAGAACATGCGTTGTATGTATTATCAGGAGGTCTGCAGAGAACACCTCTCTATTAACAGTTCATCCCTCTTTAGTGAGATCTTCTGTAATGAAAGATGGAGAGAACTTAACTAGGAGCTGGTAAAGTCATTCCAACAAGAAGAATGAGTGTAGGGTTTCTGCTTAACCAAAGGGCGCTTTCAACCTTATTGAAACACGTATGTAAGCCGTTTAACCTTGTAGCAACTCGGTCATATTTAACACTGGTGAATCAGAGCTGGTTTTCCCATTCACTATGTTGATCGTTAATACACTAACAAATGTACCCAGTAAACGACCAGTGTCCTACCCCCACAGGGGCACAAACACCATCCTTAAGGTCATAGAGGATCATTCTTTGGACAAATGTAACAGAAAATTGGACTACTAAAAAAAAAAAAAAACAAGATGGCAAAGATAGAAACGGAACTCACCAATTTGGATGAAGCCTGGTCCAGGGCTGTACTTTTTTTTAGTGGAGCCGTTCTGTCTTACCTTGTAGGATTATTATTTGTCCCCCACAGCCACCATTTTATGTTGTATGATTGTGTTGATATGGCCATAATACATTACAGCTAGAGTGAGCTGCTGTCTACAAGTGACAATTCTGCTAAACAGTAAACACCTATCAGTCAATATTAATGTGCTATCCCAAAGGTTGCTTTACCCTCAGTCTTTGTAAAGTCTGATCCAGTCATGAATTTACAAATATATTTTAACCATTTATTTCCAGATAATGTTCATGTATTACATCTATACATTTCATTTTCACTTGTGAGCTCCACTGATGTTAGCGTACATCAGTCATTTAGCTACATAGATGATTTTAATAAAAACCTTGATGCTGACTCTGTGTTCTGCTGTTACAGTGTATAACTGTTTTATCAAGCCCGGACTTCTAATTCCACCATTACTGCCTCAAGTCCTCTTCCCCACCTCCCTCTCCGTGTTCAGCGCCCCTCACTTGGCCCCTCCTACCCCCCTTTGGCCCTCACAGTTCTGCAGTGGCTACCAGAGTTTACCCAGAAGCCTCACTGTAGGACCATATGGTGTGCCTCAAAACAGCTTTCCCTTGTCACATTTTGACAGAATGTTTCCACTTATTTTAACACATCATTTAAACACAGTCACTCACTGTAGGTGGCTTCCTGGGACTGTGTATGAAATTTGAACATGAGAAATCTATTCATAACTTCCAGAGTTCAAATGTATTGTTTCATCTCAGTATCTGAAGTTTATTGGCGTAATACCAGTTCCAGTCACAGAAACACAAACATTTATCAATGATTGGGGTTCAATATTCCTGTTTGATTTGATTGGTGTTTAACGTCGTACTCAATATTCCTGTTAAATTGTGAAAGAATAATCTGTCAAATATGTGCAATCTAAGTAAATAGTAGCCCCAATTGTGCTGTGAATTCCACTAGACTTGTTCAGTTTGTGGAGACATTTTGCTAAGAATCTCATGAACCGTCTAATGGTATAAAAAATGAATGAATAAGTATGAAATTTGATTAATTAGATGAATGATAAAAAAGCAATATGCCAAATAAACATTGGCAACATATTTGTTTTTTTGTCTCATGGTAATCTATCAGTTTAGTTTTTACCTTCTTTGTCCTTGGTTAAAAATGTGATATAGCCAGGAGAGCTATTCAAATTGCCCCCACTGCTACCTTATAAGTGGGAAGACCTGCAGCACTCAAGTCCAGATCTCTCGCTATGAATAGACTGATAAAAAAAACCTCTTAATTGTCCCCAACCTGAAAGCTGTCCAAAATGGTGCTTGTTTTGAGATTCCAAGATGATACTCTTTAACAGTCTAGTAAAAGTTGTTTTGTTTAGCTTGTCTCTTGGCCTCCAAGTTGAGAGCAGTTTGTTTTAAGGGTAACAATCCATCTATACATCTGTATATAATATATTCCTTAAAGCAATCACACTGGGACAGGGATGTAGATTAATTAAAATCAAAAAAATCATCTTATGTTCTAGATAAATCCCAGAGACAATTTTCTAAATAAACTTTAATCTCGAGTTGTGTTATGGGTAACTTATATGTATATATATATCCCAATAGTTGCTGCAGCATGCTGCTTAAAGCATTTAAGTGAGGAATCCCTATAGGATTGTTGTGTAAGGGATCTGAAGACAATGTATAAACCTACCCAGTTAAAGAATAATTAATCAAATATTAGTGTTGAAGGGATTTTGATTTGATGATTAATTGTCTTTGGCAATAATATAATTTTGAAGCTGCAAAACACATATTCTGTGCTTCTGCTTTATGAAGGCACTTCTTGTTGCCATGGTGCTCTAGCAGCAAAAGGAAACATGAATCCGCTCTGTTTGTAAAAAAAAATTTGTATTGCGTCCTGTGATTGTCTAGTGGGCAAGGGTGGTGACTGGTCCCCCCCCCCCCTCCTGGACCCCACCTGACTACCTGTCATATCAGTGAAATAACCATCAAACAAACTCTATTTCAACCAAAACTCATCCACAACACTGTGTTGCAACAGTGCTCTAATGGTGGCCAAAAGTAGGCTACCTATATATTGCTGTTGGCTATGTCAAAAAAGGGTAATAGTTGGTGTAGCAGAAATGAGAAGGTTCCAAGTTTGCACAATAAACTGTCTAAACCTAGTCACATGTGAATCAAATATTCTCCTTAGTGTTGAAGTTAGTGGACATGTGCATAATTTCTGTGTCTTTAAAAAAACTAGTTTGCATCTTTTCTTATCCAGTGCTGACTATCTTATTTGCTACAAATTGTTTGACATATTTTCTTTACAATGAAGGCCTACATGGCGGTTACCTTCACTGGAGATGTCTGTAGGTTGCCATTATATCCAGTAGTCACCCCAAGGTTAATTTTATTACCTTCATAGCTGGAGTGTAACTGTTGTGTGGTGTCTTCTAAAGCCTGTTAGTATGGGAGTGTTTGTTGATTGTTGATTTTATGGGTTAATGTGTGATAATTGATGCCATAAAGTGTACTGGTACATGTGGTAATAATCCTATATAACATACCCGGTATATATGTATGACAATAGGCAGTAAGTGTAACTTTATTCCATAATATCCATTCAACATATACACTGTAGACTAAGCTCTTAAAAAAAATGTGCAAAATATTTTTATTCAAATTCGTTGCTTTGTTTAGCATATCATGTGGCTCTCATATAATCCTAAATCCAAAATCTGTAAAAAAAATTATATGATATCTAAAAGTAGATCTCATTGGTACAAACGATAAAATGGTTAATATCTAGTGTCAACATCTAGGATTTAATAATGGTCAAATCATACAAGAGTTATAAAGGAATGGGAACTTTAATAGAAGAGTTGCCCTATTATCAGATAATATCAAAGGTTTCTTTAATACCGGTATTGATAAAAATTTCTCAGAAACATGGATTTGAATTGTTTAATTTTTAGAGAGTTTATGGTAACGGGCATGCGTGGGTCCTCCAATAGAACACAATACAGAGCTAACCATGCATTAAAGGAACAACACTAGATGGATTTTTAACTGCTCACTTCACATTCACATCGTTTACCTTTTGTCACTATAAATCCATATTGGTTTTTCCTTACAATGCCTGAAGGGTCGGTTGACGACACAGGCAGTCAATATTAAGGCAGTATTGTGCCCAATAGACGGATATAAAGAATCAATGAAGAGTTGCTTTAGTATATCATTTTGCATTGTGGCTGACATTTACAAATATTTTACATATTTTACAGAAACAAATCAGTGGTATTGTCATATTCATTCATTCAAAGAATAATGAGAACAAGAAACTCTCAGGAAATATGTGTGGATTTTACATGGTAATTTCAAATGAAATATGCGAGCTTCAAATCCTGCATAATGTGCCATGTATATATCTGTTTTAAAAATCACCTATGTTATTTTGTTCATATATATTTGCTTGAAATATAACTATTTTCATAAAATATGCTCCTCTATAATCCAGGACATTTTGGTGATTTTATCATTTTGATTTCTGGTGAATCAACTGCTGTAGTTAATTGTGTAATATATACTTAAACCTCGAATCCATGTAACTGTGTCGTGTAAAAGTGTAGTGGCCCTCTGGCTGAGATCAATTTGTTGGAAGAGTAGCAATATTATTTTTACTAAGCACTGGAGGAAAATTAACTTTCCAACATTATTACTGGAATACACTGCCATCATATAAGTGAAATACCCTTTATAAGCATAGTGTAAAACACCAATCAATCAATCAATCTATTATTGTGTAGTGTTACAATAAATATTAAGTTGTTCGTGTTGATATAAAAACGAAAGATCTTAGTGTAGACTGTTGTAATTTCTCTGTTCACAGAGTTGAATTCAAATTAGAAATGCCAACTGTGTTTTATTTTTGCTCAAATTTATGAAGAATTAAACAGATCCTTGTTTTTAAAAAAATACACCTGCCAAACTTGAAGAAGAAAAAATGTATTCAACAAAATTAGATAGATTTAATGACAGACATTTATGTTGTAAAATGTTGTTTGGCTGATGAAATCCTGGGTTTGATTTAAACAGGATTGTCACATTGTGCGATGCAATTGCAATACAATAATGAATACTAGTAATAATTTTGTGGTGTAAATGCATACAATTAGAAAAACAAAGTCTGATTCTCAAAGATAACAGCAATTATGCTATGAGTAAAGTTTGTTATTTCTAACATGCTGGTACCTACATGCTGGCAGCACGAATACCATATATGATATGCATAAATAAGATTTGTTGGTGTTTTAAAAAGATATAATTGACATGTATTTTTAAATACCCACTGGTAACAATTTGATTTCCACACAGATAATTACTGGGGAAAAGAAGTATGGATTTGTTTTCTGTAGATTTATAGTTTCAACTTTCTCTCCCTCCTCCACCCTTGTCTCTTGTCGATGGAGCCTCTTGTAACAATTAATCATATAGATGTTAGTACATGTAGTTATATTTCAAGCGGCAAAAGGTAACTATTTTGTTTGCCAATATTTGTTTATGCAGAGGCCTCGACCGGTCCTTTGGACACGCTGAATTGAAAAATGGACTCATTTGGACACTCTGTTGGAAGAAACTTTAAAATCAGGTGATAGTTGAACATCCAGTTACTTAAAAAGTGACACAAAATGCCGATTTTGAACACCACAATTAAGATTTCTGGTTAAGCCCCTGGGGGGAACCCTACCTATAGACAAACCTCCAATTGGTACAGTTTACTGTATGTAAAAAGGACAATTCCTTGTCATTTAAGGGAAATACCCTTGTGTATGCATTAAAACTCAATCAAAACAAAGAAAACAATGGTACATGGGTGAACAAAATATATACTCTTCATCAAGTTTCCAATCTAACCAAAGGTGAGCCCAGTCTACTCGTCCTCTCTTGTTTCCCAGATGTGCCCATCCTCTGGTCATGTTACCTAAGTATACACTGTTTGAATTTAGCCAAGCTGTTGTTTTTGTCACATTAATTGTGAATTTACTGTAAAGCAGCACACAAACACTATGTAAGGTGTATACATAAGTGATCAGTGATGCATGTCACCTGCAGGCCAGTAAGCTACTTGTAGCCAGCCTTAGCGTAATAAACCAAATTGGATTTAGTGCTGGGTGCCGTATATCACTGCAGACACTGCCGATTCGCACATTTGCCCTGATTTTTCCTAGGGTTTTTATTTTTTTTACGATCCTTTGGTTCCAGGTCAGGTGACTTGAATAGCGAGTTCCCCTTGTCAGCCATTCACCATTCTAAGATGTTAGCGTAATAATGGCTCTTTATTCTCCTAACTCCACCCCCCTGAGTTATGGATTTAAACTCTATCACAGCCTTCCTTTCAGGGCAAACACAAATACAAATATATGTCTTCCAACAAACAAACAAAACATTACAAGGAGTCCCTCAACAGCTTTTAGTGCTCGAGTACACAAAGCCAGGAGTTATATTGGGGGGATTTCTTGTTTAATTTTTTTGTGATTGACTGTGACATGACTTGTCAATCCACAGTCAATGTACCAGAAAACTTAAGTTAGTGAATAATTTTTGTGTCTTAAGTTAGTGTAAATAATGAAAACTGAACATGCTGTCTGAAATAATTTATACTCATTGTAAAGTATTAATTCTGTCTTCATTAATTTGTTTTTCCTGAAAGAGAATTGTTTTATGTGGTTAATCAGGGCTAAAGCCAATAAATTTGAACACATTGATCTAGGTAAATTTATATAGGTTTTAGTTGTAACAAATCCTTCATTGATCAATGAATCCTATAGGATGACAATTACTAACTTCCTAAATATTAGCATTAGCACTGCACAGCTGTTGTGTCTATAAATGAGCAACTATCTCTGCTCAAAAGCCATATAAACACATTGTTGAAAAAAATTTCCTATATGTAACTTGATTTTATCTTGAGAACTATCTTGATGTTATCTGGATGTATTGGGTATCATAGAAGTATGGAGCACTGCATCAAGTCTGTAAGTCCACCATCAGGTATATGAGTGTGTCACATGCTGTGGCTCCGACAATCACAGGGTTGGTTTTTATTTGGTTTCTTCCCTCACAAGTAGGCAAGGAGCAAAATGAAGTCTCTGTCATTATATGAATGAAATATTGTTTAGTATGATGTTAGCTCCCCAAAACATACAAAGTTTGGGTCTTGCTTCTGGGTAAAACTTATCCACTCTCAGCCTCAATGCAAATTACCCGATATAGGCCTATGCATCCTCTAGTAAGCATCATCATTCTCATAGAAGATTAGTTTAAACTTTCCCAACAATCCCTCTGTCCCCCCCCCCCCCCCACCTCCGTCCTTTCCATCCCATCCCTTTAAATTTAAAAAGAGTAAATCTTAAAATAATTAAAAAGCTCAATGTGTGCAATTTACATAACAAATAAGGTCAAAATGTCAAATATTAAAGCCGAATAATTATTTTTGTCTAGTTAGCATGTAGTTATTCAGTTATAATGTGATTATCATGAAGTAAAGCATGGTTAGACCTACTTGTATTCTGATTACATTGGTCTTCAGATTTGTTTCCATTGGCAAGTGGATTGGGGCCACTTCAATAAGCTGACTGATTGATAAGGTACAGGCTAGGCAACTCACAGGAAAGAGTAAACATCGTTAGCATTTACACCTGGTTTTGTTTTAAGATGATAAAGAACAGGTAAATGTTTGTCTCACAAGAAAATCAATCTGACAGGAGAAAGTCTGCTAGAGATTCCCCAGTCTTCTCTTAAAATAGCTTCCATTGATTTAACTCACACTGAGTCTTGAGAATGCTTGTTTGTCCATGACATCATTATTAGTGAGAGACCCGTTCACTGTAGTGATGATAATGGACCTTGGGCTACACTTTAAAGATTTCCTAAGTGACTCCCATTCATTCTCATTGAATATTTGGGTGGTACTGTTGTTGATACAATTAAGTCTGTATCCAGTGTGTACAGTATTGTTTGATGCTGTCTTCCTCAAGTAGCTAACACTTACTTGTACTTCCTCTGAAATGTTAGTCTTATTCCGATTTGTTCGTATTGTCTTTAAACAAGCATATGCCAGATCCCCACTCTGGTTTTTGTTATGTCCCATATTTGTTTCAAAAAAACCATCATGGTCTGTGTTGGACGTAAAAACCATGGCCAACTTAAGATGTTTTTTCGCGGAGCTGCAGCGTTTCTAATTTGAAGTGAGCTATCCTATGCTTTAAAACCCAGCACTCAACTGAAAATAACAAGTTTGGTCATCATATAGTAACACTATATTATTTGCTAAAATATGAACAGTGTTTAGCTTATACCCATGATATTGTTGATTTTTTGAAAATTATCCCCTTTTACAGGACAAACCCCATATCTTCAGGGGGACTTCTAGAAACATGTTTAAGATTCTAAATATTGCGGTTTATTAAACCATCTTCACTACTGAAGATGGTTTAATAAACCGAAATATTTAGAATCTTAAACATGTCTTGTTTATCGTTCTTCAGAGTTGTGACTTTGGTCTTTTATGCTAAACTACTCAGTGGAAATCACAGTATTAGGAATAATAACCTTTCACACTTACACATTCTACACCATTCTACCACAAACTTTTATATCAATAGGAAGTTGATCATCCATCACTATATCTGTACTTAGCAATGCAGGAACGTTTATTCTCAAACAAAGCAAACACTTCATTTTTGTGCTTTATCAGGGTACATGTAGGTATTCACTGTTGGAGTAAATTGCATGTGTCACTGCATAAAAGTGAAATAGCCTTGAGTATGACACCAAACACCCAAAACAACAGTACATTATTTTTGATAAAGAACATGTTGCTTGTTTCCACCCTGCATCAAAACTCTGGCTAGAAGATTGAGTATATATTAAGCTATCTATTAAAGCACATTGGAAAAATGTCAGTCAGTGTATGCTTATTTTTCTCTCCAAATACATAATACATGTATTTTAAAATATCCTTAGTCAAAAAAATAAAACTAGGTATAATTTAATGCCTAACATTTTACATAATGTATTTCACCATTGTGTCAAACAGATCTGCAGATGATTGAAGTTGTGAAATGTTAAGCAAAATATATTGAACTTTTGTAACCCTTCTCTTACATGAATAAAGGTCAAGCATGAACTTCCCATGATCTTTATAAGCAAAAGCTTATTGTTTTTGGCACACCTTTGCATTTCAGGTGTTAAAGAAAGTCTAAATCTTAGCTGCTTTTTATTGTTCCATTTAATCAATTATTCAGATTAACATATTTCACATAAGTACAAAGAAAATAATCTTAATGATCAATGAGCTTAACGGTCAAAGGCACAGGTAAACTATTGCCCCTCTAATTGTGGCTAGAAAAGGAGATTAACGGATTAAACTAAGAATTCTGGCCAGAAATCAACTACTGAGAGACATTTTGAAATTCTGACATAAATTGAATCACACTGTATTTCATTAATAGATTTGCCAGGTCAGTCAGTGACGATTAGTTTGGATATGGAACAGCCTACAATCTACATTAGATGTAAACAGTCACCTTCCTTTATATCACATTTGAATTTGTTTTGCTTACAAGTATTTCACCCATATGGCAGCATGCCAGCCCAATGAATCACCTACCTCAGTGCTACTGGCAACAAATGAAACAACGACAATCACGGGACTTTAAAAACAGATCCGCTTCCTATAGCAACTTAACAAGTATGAAAGCATCATTGCAACCCATGAAGCTCTCTCTAACTACCTGCTTCACATTTAACAAATAAACCGCCTGACAATAATTTCATATGGTTGTTTGTTTGATTGAGTTTTGCACCATACTTTTAATATTATTTCACCAGCGTGCCAGCCCAATCTGTGATGGAAACCACCTCAGTGTTACTGGCAACAAAGGAAACAAAGACATTACAAGACAACCACAGAACCTAATACAAAGACGTCAAAAAACAGATCGCCTTCCTATAGCCATTTACAGGTGTGAGAGCACGATGGCAACATGAAGCTCTCCAACTGCCTGCTTCACATTTTAAAAACAAAAGGCCCGACAATTACCCCAAAGGTTGTGCCTGTTGAAGTTCTCAGACAGTTTCAATAATTTGTGTCCTCCATTATTTATATTCACCCAGGTGCAAGGCAGGTAATAATTACTGAGCCAAACAGGTAAAGCACTCAAACTAACAAAAGGACAACAACAAAAGCCTTTGAGGGCTCCAGTTACAGGATCCTCAATGAAACAGAGGACGCTTTGACAGAAACCATATTGTGCAGAAGTCTAACAGACTGCTATTCACATGATATACATCTACATGTACGAGGATGTGCCTCAAAATTTTCTAATTCATTTTAATTCACGTTTATTAAAAGTAACTTGTTATTGTGATCTGTCTGCTTTGTCTCATTTGATCTGAAAGCTTTAAATACTCAACTGCTATACTGAAATAAAACAGACATCTTACCTGTACAAGATATACATGTACATGTATGAGGATAAGCCTCAAAATATTCCAATTGGATTTGTCGAAAGTTTATTTAAAGTAATGTGTTATAGTGCAGGTGTTTCCGTGGTTACGCAAACTTATTTTACGAGGACTGATTTATGTATGCCTCAAAATATTCCAATTTGATTTGTCAAAAGTTTTTTTAAAGTAATGCTGTCATGGAGAACGAACTAAACAGGGTCTTTCCATGGTTATGCAAATTAATTTATGGAGGACCGATTTTTAGGTTTCCTAAATTGTTTGCACATTTATCCATTTAAAAAACAGCAAGGCAGAGGCAAATGTTAGGTTATCTCACAAAATTTCAAATATATGCCGCAAAAGATTACAGCACAGGCCTTTGCTATTTAAGCTTACTCAAGTAGTGTATTGAAATAAAACAGCCGTTTTACCTTAGGAATAACATCTCTTGTCCTTTACATTTCCATGACAACAGTGTGGCACCTGAAAACATCAAAGTGTAAACCCACATTATAATTTATTACCTTTCTTTTCAAATGATATATGTAACAAACTTTTACAGGGCAGCATGCAATATTATCCATTTATCTCATGGTGTAAGTTTAAGTTTCCATTTAAAAAATAGTAGAAGTGTAAGAATTGTTTTCAAATTGTAAACTTGCATTAAAACATTGCAAAATTACATTTTTTAAAATTATATTTTCAACATTACATTATCTTATGATAACAAATTAAACAATCCTAATAAATAATTTTCCAAAAATTGAATTTCATTTCAGACTGTTTTGAATCAGTCAAAGCAATTCTCCAATTGGAAAATTAATTTACATTGACATAAATAAATGGTCATTTAACAGCTGAAATTTGAGAAACTTATTTCCCTGTGATACGGGTAATTAATGTTTAGATGCAATAACACTCATTTATCAACATTACTTTGTAAAGAAACTCATACTTTATTTTTGATGACAAATGTCTGGGCATTTGATTAAAATAGTTAGTTCATATATACTATAAAAATGAAATTTTTAAGAATTTAATTGTTTGATGAATTTTTAGGGATATATCCCAAAGGTAATAATGGCCTTGGGAAACTTTCAATGGAAAGGATTGATCTGTAAGCTTAATGCATTCTCCAGAGAGACGTAGCCAATGCAGGATTATTTCATTATGCAGTTGATCAATCGGTTTTCAAAACACGTTGAGCTAATCACCCGTCCCAGGGCACAGCCATGCTTTGCGTATGTTGCATGTTTCCGTCTGGCCGATTCTAAATTAGGTGTAATTGTTGAGTCGACAAAAGGTGCTCTAGCATATCTAACTTGCCTGTTACCTTAATGGCCAGGTGTAAGGTAATATGGTTGCTATGGGTTTCTGTTGAATTAACTTCGAATCGGTACACATAAAATTCTATTCAAATTTCTGTTCACAAATTTTTTTTATCAGAAATCTTTCAATAATTCAAAGCAATTTGTGTGCAGACACATTCTTATCAATAAAATCTTTTAAATCTAATGTGCTGCTACCTGACAAGACAGAAATTCATCAATAATTGAATTGATTTTAAGCAATATGCTGGTTGCCGTGCCAACCCTGCAGATAAAGTCAAAAGAATTAAACATCAAGTTTGCTAACAGGATTTATGTATGAGCCATTCGATTAGAACTTCAGATACGGTATGAATGAATTATTTAATTTCCCAAATGAAAAAAAAAAAAAAAAAACATGACCAAAATTAAAATACCCCAGATATTTCAGTGTCGTGAGCGAGTCACAAGAGGTGAAGTAGACAATATCTGTCATCATGTATTGAATAAATCAGAGAAATTTCTTTTTATATACATTTACAAATTAATTCAAACACTCAGAGTAAGTAACTTCTTTCATATAATTGTATTAATGACTTGACAATGAACAATTGTAATTGTTAAATGACTAGGACAACAATGAAGACAAAAGGATTCAGGCCATCCAAAATAATATATACATTTCAGGTAACAACAACAAACACAAGTTGGTAGGTAGCAATAATTTTTTATTGATTTATTGAAATTCTGCCATACAAGTATTATATATGACTAAAAATTGTATGCATATTCTTGCTATTTTAGGCCTTGTCCTATCATAGTAAGCCACTGTATTCAATAATAAAACAACATGACCCCATCACTTCTCATTGAGGCATTTTTTTTTTTCTTTTTCTACTATATTAAAAGTAGTTCCCCATTTTCCCATTTAAACAAAAAATACTGACCATTATTTTAGCTATAATTTTTAGGGTATGTAGGGTTACGGGAAACAAATAAATGATTATGAATGGCCTCAGAGAGGGGAAACATTGTAAGGAGCACCATTACAACATCCTGTGTGAATGGCAACGCTATTTTTTCTGAAAACAAGCGGAGGAGTTATTTAAAGGTGGATCAGGCTAGGAATGTAGAGTTTGCGTGGGTGGTTTGTTGTTGTTGTTGGTTTACTGAAGGATTATGGGATACGTATTGATTCATGTTCCCACAGACATGTCATTGATTCACGTATAACTGCTCTGTTTTCTGACCAAATAAGGCCTTGAAATAAAAAAGCTACGTCAGCCTTTAGAAAACACAAAGCAATATTGAACAATTTATATTTTGTGTAGGCAAGTATGCACACAATCTTTACTGCTGAATAAATCTGACTCAAATGGCATGAACAATATACGTCCCAATATGTGTACTACAATCCATATAAATCCTCTAGTGCTGAATTGAAGTATTAGACACTTTCAGTTCATGGTTGGCAGGAGCTACTTGTTGCCCTGGTGTTCCCACAGATTGTGGCAAAGCCGCAATAATTTATAGCTGAGCTAAATCTAATGTGGTGTGCTTTTGCACTGTTCTGCCCTGTCATTGTTTGCTGCCATTGGGAGATGTCTAGACTGTCAGGGGTCATTTCCTTTTACCTGTTATTTAGGCAGGCCGGAATACCTTCATATGAATGAGTTCACCTTAAGATGTAAAATCTCAGTCAAATAAAGATAAGGACCTTTTCATAATATAATAAAATATCAGTTGGATCTCGGGCTCTATCGCTTTCAGTGTCAAACTTTTCAAAATGGGGTTGTTTTTCATAGTCAAGGATGGTATTAAAGTTTGTATGTTTGTTTGTTTCATTGATTGATTGGGGTTTGACATTGTACTCAAGGGTATTTCACCTACATGATGATGGATTGTTCACCTCTGAACACCCAGAATAAATCGTGTAAAAAAAAAAACCTTGTGAATGCATAAGTCATTATATGTGGTACCCTTAAATACCAATCAAGAGTTTCTAAAGACAAAAAATGTTCTGCAAACTCAATTTGACATTGCCTTTAATTCAATATTTTTAGCGCACATTTGGCGAATAAAATCGTCAATTAAATAAAACCAACATGTTGGTGGATATGGCACAGGATGAAATGAGGAATTCTGCGGGTACTCCACTGTAAATTCTGAGTTTTATAGCTTGCCAGTGGCCAAAGGGAGCCAAAACTCAATTTTTTCTAGCAAAACTGAATATCAAATTTAAAAAAAAAAATCAATTTGCCGTTATTTTTCATTGGGGTATACCCCTGATGACTACCTGAGATGAACTCTTGGGCTTGAGCATGTGAAGGGTTCAGCCAAGGAGGATCAGAGGTCCGACTAGCTGACCACAGAGTGAGCCACGGCCATGGCCCCTGACAGCGAGGAGTAAGTGGTGACTGGCTGTATCCTGGTGGTGATCTATATGCTTGGCGCAATATACCACGTCAGTCTTTATTTATTAGTTTATTTATCTATCCGATGCCACAGATCATGGCAGCATTATTGTGGGAGGAAAAGTGGGGAGTACATTTACCCATAAAACCCACGTCCTTCTGCAGAGTTGGTTTTGGGGTTATATATTTCAGTTAGAGTTAGATGTACATCAAGAAGGTTTAGATGAAGGGTATGGTTTACTGATTATATGGTAGGTGCTATATTAACAGTTAGTATTTACCCTAACCCAAAACCAAAAATAACCAAGCCAGGGGGGACATCTTACATGAGAGAGTTTTCCTTTTTGAAACATTTTCACATTCATGCATACATATTCAGAAACTTCTAAAAAAAATTAAGCCAAAAAAATAAATATTAAACCTACTATGTGCACACCTCCAAGTGTTGTTATTTTTACTGCTACCCGACTACATACACACTAAGACATTAGCTGAAATACTGCTTAAAATGCATTATAATCAGTCAGACAATGATATATGCCAAAGACCTCTTGACCAACTGAGGACTCGACTTCAAATCAATATATGATGTAAAAAATCCTCAGATGGTTGCTTTTAATGGCTTCCCTACCTCTAACATTAAAGTTAAGGTTAGGATGAAATAATGTCTCCATAAAAAGTTACTTTCGCTCAATAAGGCACTTTTATTGGCCATTTCAATGGTTTAGTGCAGTACTAAAATCAAAATACTTTATCGTCTTCAATCGCCTGTATGATTCCTGGCCAGGGAAAATTAAGAGCAGAATCTTTATAAACATATATATTCACTCAGGGGTTTAACCAGAAATCAATAGGGAAATTTTGCATTATTTTTTATAAAGTATAAACAGCGGTGCATTCCAACAGAAATTTACATTGTTCTTTAACTATCAACACAAAAACTATTTTGCTTTGTTTGGAAATTAATCTTCCTGTTGTGTTCACCATGCGAACAAACTAACCCTGGCCAGAAGATCCCAATACTTATTAAAGATTCAGCCAAACGCAAGCTAGCCACGCAAATTTTGATCTTGTTGCCTCTCAATGCTTATCTCTCAGGGCATTGCGACAATTAGGTCCAGGGGATTGAGCGGTTAAAACATGCACTTTAATATTTATTTTGGTAGTTTTACCTCATGGTACAGTATTGACTTCATTTACAGAAATTGGAAAATGTCTCAGGTTTAATTAAGATAATGTAACATGGTTAGACAATTGGAATGAGATTACTAGTATACGAGGAAATCAACTGTGACTAATGAGTTTATATCTTAACAACACATTAATTACTAAAATAATTTGGTGAGGGATTGTATTTTTGGTAAATTTTCTAGGAACTTTATCGTATTTTTTGTATCTTTTCAATTCAAATAACAGTGTTGATAAATCTTGTTGCTGATTATTAAAAATGATCAAAAATTTCTTTTAACATGAATTATCATATCATATTTGAATTGCATGAATAACTGGACACAATTCTCTAAAATGGATGGAAAATGAATTTAATATTTAATTTTATTGATTTATGAAATACAATTTTGGTTAAGCACTGGAAAGACATAATTAAGTCGGAAATAAAAATACACCCTCTGGCTAAGTGCACGGGTCACGGTTTATTTGAAGAGTAACAATTGCAACTGTATTTAGCATTGGACGAAGACTAACTTTCTAATGGTATCAAAATGCCTCACATGGTAGTGACACAAATTGTTTGAGGTGTTGAAATAGGGTAAAATATTTGGATGGGTTATATTGAAATCAAGCTGTGAATTTAATCAGCCATTGCTTTTTAACATAGAAAACTTGCACAATATTAATCAGTTATTGTTATATTTTGATCAATATAAAGCATCATTATTCCCATGATTGATTGTTTTTATTTCACCATAGATGTAAAAAAAATCACAAAAAAAAACAACAAAATAGTACTAAACATTTCGTATGGAATTACAAATATGGGGAGAATAAATCTCACTAAAAGTGTTTTTCATATCCATTACTCAAACAAGTTGTGTTGCTGTCATATTACATGTGTAAAATGACCATTAAAAGTACTTTTTTTAACCACCTAAAAATCTACATAACTGTATATGGTCCATATATTTGTAAAAGTCCCGGAAGAGCAGCTCACTAAGTAAGTAGGGCAATAGATGCATTCTTTGCTATTGTATAAAACAATTCTACTGTCTCGTTAACAAATTGCTTGTCTGGATGGATTGTAATTAGGATAATGACAGGTAATACTACTCAGATTAATTAGAATGAGCGAGGATTAACAAGGCTTAAAAAATCACCTGAGAATAAAATATAGGTGTACAAGCCAGGCCAGAAAAATCCATGTTCCCCTGGTATGGGACAGTCCACTTTTGTTGAGGATGACAAAGGCTAGTGAATGAAAAGTTACAAATACATGTGTATTATATGTTACGTCGGTTGGCTCTGTTTAAAAATTCTTGATCATTGGATGTTAATTATCCAAAGCCAGACTCTACCTGAAATATTAACTATTAAAGTAATGTTTTCATTTGTTTTTTAAAATTAATTCATGAAATCATCCGTGGATGAAAATTAATCACAGTGCACAGATAAAAAAAAAAAAAAAAAAATATGTACAAAAACAGAAAACTAATGAAGTAAAATCTAAGTGTTTATGACTTTCTCGTGTGTGTGTTCTGAGTACTAGTTTGATACGTATATCAACTGGTTGCTAAATATATTTGTCAGTTTTAAGTGCTGAGTTGCTTAACATGCCCTGTATTGGGCTACATGAAGCATGAATAGCTTTCTTGGGCTCAGTACAAAATATATAATTATGTCCTCTCCTTGATTTGTAATATAACAATGTTACAATTGAAGAGCTCTATTCCAAAATGCGTTAAACGACAAATTAACAAAAATCAAGTTACTGCCACAGAACAACGAGCGATAGAGCCGCGCTCAACATGTTGTATTCTTTTCTTAACAAAACGAGTTGCATCCCATTGTTTTAGATAGGTTTCTCTATGCGTTTATTGCAAAACGCGTTAAGCGCCCGGCCTTGTTCATTGCAAAACAAGATTTCAATATTTTTGTACACATATTAGAATACATAAACATAAAGCATTGGGCCAGAAATCGGAGAAAATTATGAACATTTACATCGATAAATAAAAAAAGCTGTTTTTAGCAAATTAATGAAAATGGATTTAACGCGTTTGGGAATAGAGCTCTTCAATTTTACATGTATCTTGTCATTGTTTACAGTCACACTATTAACACAAGCTTAACATGGGTTTAAAATTTAATGTTCCCCTTTATTGCTTAATAAAGATAGGCCCCGATACAGGTCAAACATTTGCTATCCAAACAAAAAAAGAAAATTTTTCACATTTGCTTTTTGTTTTCTTAGCTTTTAAGAAATTACAGCTACAAGCAAATATGACTACTGGATAATTCCTCCCTAAACGACTTTATCTGCAATTGTCAATGAATTAATGTATAAGCAAAAGTTTCTTTCATTACACTTGTGAATTAAATACTCATCGACATCTGAAGGTCATTTTTCTAAGGGTCATTTATAAAAACTTGGTTAAAGAACTATTTAGTTACTTTTATTTACTTTACTGTTCACCACTTTATTAGAGGATAAAGCATCTACATAGTTTGCATCTTTCTTTGGCCTTAAATTGTGATTTATGTATTTTTATTTAAAGTTAACATTGTGCAATAACAGGCCATAATAAAAGATAAATTGATTCACATTGCTGTTTATAATGCTCGTTGTTAAGCTGATATTTAGGAGTATTTTACTGATACGAGCTTAAGGGCATTTTACTGTGGATATTCAGTGTTAAAGGGTATTTCACTAATATGATGGCAGTGTATTTCAAGCTGATCAGTAAAAAGACCCACAAACACAAAGAAAAATGTTTTGAGAATGATAAATGTGTGATGCATGTAACGTACAGTTCATGTGCTGCCTTTGCTCAGATGGCAATTGGTTGAAATGGTATGCACAACTACAAATCAATTAAAGACGGAAGAAATATTTAAGAGATTTACAGTAAAATGGCTAGATGCTGTAGAATATTTATGTTTAAAGCCTTTCTATTGAGAATATGGATTGCCTAATGTTGATAGATGTGGACATTACCTGACAATAACACAGAATTGATTTTCCTGTGTCTGCTGAGGTTATTTGCATAGATTTCCACAACAGACAGACGTAAATATTCTTATAAATTCACAGTTTATTCATTAATGTGTTGTCAGTCACACATACTACATACCAGTATCCAACATTAAATAAGGTTTTGCCAAAAATATGTTTCTTGTTGTGATTGTGTTGTGTTTTTTGCCATACTTAATAAGCCTATGTCTCTTATCTGTCAGTTACCTAGGGAAATTATTGAATATCAATGGCAAAGTTTGTTTCATTGGAGATCAATCTAAAGGTTAATCAACCTGCCAATCCAATCGATGAATGAAACCACCCCTTAACCTCACTGCAAGTTGGCAACAAATAAGGGCAGGGCAGCACAATCAAAACAAGCTCTGAGAGCCCCAGGGCACCCTGAAGCTGG
>JARFOD010162292.1:0-10578 GCA_031763545.1 Mopalia muscosa | reverse complement strand
ATCTAGGGCCTGCATACATGTACAATATCCTTGCAAACAATAAGAGGTACACCAGCTATGTAACATCACTAAACTAACATTGACTCTATAGTCACTGTAGCACATAACTGTATGCTGGTATACTGTATTTTCCCAAACTGATTGATATGTTTGTTTGATTGGGGTTTAATGTCATACTCAAGGGTATTTCACTTATATGATGACGGATGGTCCACTTCAGACTGCACCTTGCCTTATTACGGTGGAAACCGAGAGGAAAACTTGTAAAAACCACCAACGATAGCAGGAGCCACAACATGTGGCTGGCTCATAAACCGGATGGTCGACAGGCGGACTTGATCCTATGAACGGTACATCAAAGCAGCTTCGAAGCGAGCCTCATAAAGTGATTAAAATTTCAATTTTTTTTTCTTCAAATTGTGACCTGGCATAATCCTGTGGTGAAGGGTTTGCAATGGTCACTGTCGCCTCATATTTGACCAGAACTTCATATTACACATTGCTGCGTAACTTACAGTCCCCTAATTTATGAATGGCCCAAACCTGAAAACTTCATGTACATTCCATATCTGTCTTCAGACATACAGTTGCATTCTATCAGATTCATGTAAAACTAGAGATTATTGAGGGGCAGGAGTGAGGTGATGTGAACATTTACACGTCAAAGTTTTTTTTGTTTTTAAAGTTTGGTGACAATAGTTGTATAGTATTGCAATATTTTGATACACTTTTGAGATACTTTCCAATACAATGATGTTGTAGAAATTAAGGGTTCATGTTTCAATTTTCTTATTAAAAGTGACTGAACCTGGTGAGTAACGAAAACTCATCAGCTTGCGATTAATAAGTTTTTGTGTGCAGCAATGTTGTTGGTCATCTAAACTGGTTCAATTGACAAAATTTGGTTGAGATTCTTGTCAAATCTAGAACTAACAACAAATTTAATTTTGATCTGCTCATTGTTCAGATATTACAAATCATTTTTCTAAAAAAGAAAGCAATACAATCCGAACGATATTCAACTATAAAAAAATGTTTAACGAACCAGGCTTCATTTGAATACAAATATCATTCAGAAGAATGTTCTATTTGTGGATAACTACATCTTTTCTTTCTGTTTATGACAGAAAACAATGCTTTGATGTGTCACCATGCATCTCAGTACGATGTAAGCAATGTTAACATGTGGCAAAGATTACTAAACACTCAGAAAGGTTAGCAGTTAGTCAACATAGAATCACATATATTAAGAAGTAGGATAAAGATAGTAATCTGGTCTAGGGGTCAGCCAAGTCTGAGTGATCTACATGTATACATAATGAAGTGTAACATTATTACATAAGTATTATTGTTGCATTTATGCCTGGAGTACGAGTGCACTATGAGGATGCACCTACCAAAGCTATTTCTGAATACAATAAGATTGCCAGCATTAGAAAAAAAAAAAAAAAAAAAAGTATTGTACCAAAAATATGTTAACATCTAATTATACTATGAAGGAGTAATACGCTATCTTCTCGTTCAGAATAAAAATTTATCAGATGCATAAGATATATTTAGTATAGTTTGTAGTTGGGTGAATGTAAATTGACTGCAGGTCGTTCAGCTTGATTTCTCCACATGATACAATAACATAGTGACTTACAACCTAGATGAGCTTTACAACTAGTTCTGCCTCATTATGACAAGCTGCACAATCCAGACCCAGCCAAAGTTTTATTTTAGAAACATAAACCCAGCTCAGTTGAGCACAGTCTCATTAACCAGTTTATCAACGGCTCATTTCAAGGCTATTATAAGTCATCTAATTATAAAGCCAACACTGCCAGTTGTGTTAACTACACACTGCTGTACATGTTAATACCTGGTCTGTGCCAAAGCTCACTTACATCGAGCACGTACATGTACAAAATATATCAAGCTTTTTTAATATAATCAAAAACCAAAGGCGTTTGGTGCATGTACTGCATTATTCTGCAATAAGCAAGTAGTTAAGTCCGTTGTCAGAAAAATGTGATATGACCCATGCACCATAAGGACAAGATTCAAGGCAGTTCACAACATTCATTTTCTTTGTTCTTCAAATGACTGAGCGTAGATCCTTTTTAAAATAAATTACAATTACACCAGACAAACCAGTCATTGTACACAGACAGCAGACCAACCAGTCACAGTACAGACACCAGACCAACCAGTCACAGTACAGAGACCAACCAGTCACAGTACACAGACACCAGATCAACCAGTCATAGTACACAGACCAACCAGTCATAGTACACAGACCAACCAGTCATTGTACACAGACACCAGACCAACCAGTCACAGTACACAGACACCAGACCAACCAGTCACAGTACACAGACCAACCAGTCACAGTACACAGACCAACCAGTCAGAGTACACCGACCAACCAGTCACAGTACAAGGACACCAGACCAGCCAGTCACAAAACAAGGACACCAGACATAGTATATGTACACCAGACCAGTCAGTCAGTCACAGTATACAGACACCAGACCAACCAGTCACAGTACACAGCCACCAGACCAACCAGTCACAGTACACGGACACCCGCCAATCCAGGCATAGTTTGTTTTGTTTGTTTGATTGGGGTTTAACATCGTACTCAAGGGTATTTCACTTATATGACTACGTACCAGCCGAATGGTCGAAGGAAACCCCCCTCGACACCACTGGCAACAAACAAAGACAGGACGGGAGAAATACAGGACGCAAGACAGACACCACAAACAGATCGGCTTTCTGATCCCCTTTAGCTCTGAGAGCACCAGGGCAACATGAAGCTCCCTCCAACCGCCCCCATCCAGTCATAGTACACGGACACTAGACCAGCCAGCCATAGTACACGGACACCAGACAATCCAGCCTCAGTATAATGAATCTAAATGTGTTTCTATTGTCGCTTTACATATATATGTTGTGGAACTTGGTAAATACGTAATGGTGATAAAAGATCTCCATAAAATCTTGGTATTTCCTTACTTTCATTGTTAGACTAAAGAACAATAGAATGGTGAAACATACCATACATTTTTCCTTCGTCTGACAGAATGATTTTTCTCCTGCCACATGGCGGATATATGGCTAGGGCCTCTTGGAAGCTTTGTTCAATGTCCGGACTCCAGACTCCCTCGGCATCAGTAAGATCGTCCTTACTGTCGAGATCATCGTCCCCGGTACTTGGTGGACCATTATTGTTCTCCGAATTGTTCCACGTGGAGGACATCCTTCCTCCTCACACCCTGTTGGCAAATAAATACAAATATCTTTATAAGCAAACAACTTAAGATACTTGCTGCTCAAGGATCTGGGTTGGGATATTTGATAATTACATTATCTTGTTTTACATTAAGAGGTAACAAAAAAAATATATACATTTTATGGAAATATCACAGCTGAGTCTGATCTGAACATTAAAAAAAATTGAAATTAAACAATACATTTTATTTTATTAGAAAGACCCAGATTTTACCAGTATAAGTGTTGTATTTAAATACAATTCAAAGGGACTTGTTTTTCTTAAAACAGTACCCCACTCTCTTGCACTGTGTAACTTTACATTATGGGAATGTTAATACAGTCTGTCCAAGTCAGTTTGAAGTGATACAGTTTATGTCATATAAAATACATGCAGATAAAGGGACAGCACATTAACTCAGATAAAAGGTTAAAATGTGTAAGATTGAGGTGAAAATTAATCTGGGTGGGACAGCTTATACTCCAGACCTTTTCCACTAGTGTAGGTGTTAGCGAAATCCCACGCAAGGCACAGAAAGCTATATGTAGTTCTCATTCATACCATGGAGCAAAACATATCTTGGTCTAGCACATGTTACTGGCCATAGGAGAGACAAACAAGAACATAAACAAACCATCAGTCATTCTGAGGGGCACACAACTTATATAAAATGGACCTTACACCTGTCATAAGAGCCTCGGGGAAGTTGACTGAGTTTGTTTATACACCCTAAATAAATAAAGACTGTATTTATTATATCTTTTGTCAAATTCAGTAAAAGATCAGTCCCCAGTTGTCCTTCGACACCTTGTGGATTGTATTAGATAAAATCTTTGGTTTGACATCATTTGTCAAGGCAATTTCACTTACATGATGGCAGATTGTCAATTTCTCACTCTACCTTTAATACTTAAATACAGAGGAAAACTGTAGGATATCTGGTAAAAGCCACCCCTCTTTGTTTGACCCTTCATAGACAACGTAGACGTGAGGTCTAACAGACAATGAAGGAGGATCAGTAGTTTGTACCACTATCAACAGGCTCAGGTGATTAGATAATTAGAAATAATCATCTTTACTAGGATTCAATTAAAATCAACCCATTTAAATGCTTGCCAGCTCAATGTTATAAAAAAAAAACACCCGCCAAGACACTAGTATTAAACAAAGACAATACAGGAGAATCACAAGACTCCACAACACCAGATGACTTCTTGTTGCCCCTTAGCTCCAACAGCCAACCCCAGGGCAACAGAAAGCTCCATCACAACTATTCACAGTAACTGGGTGTCCAGTTTTTACAGCTTCCCTATCTCCTGCATGTTAAAGTTTCTTATAACAGGGTGTCCAAATGAGGCAATTATTTAATTCAGGGTGTCTAAAGGACGGGTGGACACCCCTCTGCCTAAGCCCTTGTTCACAGTATGGTGATTATTTTCATTTCCATATGAAACATCATATTCAAGAGCATTTCATTTACCCCACAGCTACAAAGAGAATATACAAATTATTTAATATTGATAAAAAAAATTGAAACCAAAATTATGTTGGTTTGCATTTGTCAAAGACTGGATTTACAGTATTTTCGTTATTTGGGATAACAAAGACTGGATTTCTTTCAATGTCAAACAAGGCACAATTAAAAAAAAAGAAGATAAAAACCTTAAACATTATAAGTACATGTAGGTGTCAGACTAACACAGAGAAACAATAACCATGTGAAAAAACCCATAAATCCTAATGTATTTACAAAAAGAATGGAAACCCAGTGACAACTTAGTTTGTGAAGCTGATGATTAACTTGAGGAAACTTATAACCCAAGGCAGTTCTTTTTACACAAAGATGCATATAGACACTTCATTTAGAGTTAATGTAGTGCTCGGTGTACACATATATATATATAGACAGAACATAAGATTCATTTGCTAATGTTATGAGACAAGATAAAGGTTGACAATTAAGAGACACAATAGAAAATACAAAGCAATCCCTAAAGCACTATGAAAAAGTAAATTATTTAGGAAGAGAAAGTAACAAAAGCCTATTGTTTGTGGTAGTGCCTTAGAGTTGACAACACACAAAAGATAACACTCGACTACCTTTGTTGTTTGTATTCACTTTGAGATAAGTCTCATCATTGTAGGGTATTGTCAGGTAGAGTGAAAATAGAGCAGCAAGCCTGGACGTGAGGCTACTGCATATCTTGGGGCTTTTTTTTAAAGCAACCTGGTCTGAAAACAGTTAAGTACAAACCAGAAACCTTCAGTAGTACAAAAGTGAACGAGTTAAAAATAGCCATTACCTATACCTCAATCACTCCACTTCCTCTCATGTTCACATATAAATCCTCTCCAGAACACCTGAAAAGTCTACTTTAGTGCTATAACCTTTGAACACTCCCAGTATTAGACCAAGCTACATGTTTTATAAGACTTCACTTCATCACAAAATTGAGACTGAATTATCTATTCACAGTAAAGTCAAGAGGCCCTGTCTATTGATATCAGAAGGACCAGTATATTTATTTGAGGGTTGATTTCATTGGTGATTAAGTAACACTATTACTTCACTCCCATACATACATCTCAAGGTTGAGAAAGGTACTAGTATCTGCACTGAAATGTTGCCTGATAATGAATATATAGAAGTCGAAATTAATACTGCTTCTAAATGCCATTAAAACAAGTCACATGCATACATACATATGAATTAACATCTCTGCCACCATTACCCGTACCAGCATCCAAATACATGTACTAACATATTTACTTGTATTGACTTCAGACAGTCATCTGAGAAATGCCAGCTCTACACCACCCTTAACCAATGTAAACAATCCAATAAAGCATAATGTAATTGTTATAAACACACCATGATTCATTAAACAAATTTGTTTTTCAGAACTTTTAAGTTTTATCTTTTTCTTGAGCTGTACAAACTAAAAAGAGAATAAAAAGGTAGTATTATTCCATGCATTAGGAATTCTAGGGAAGTATGAGGTCATTGAACAGGTCAAAGCTGACAACAGGGGAGTTCTTAAGTAGAATCTCAGCGATAATATATTGGGACGGACACATACATGTACATTATAAACGACTTTCTATTCACACTGACACAGATCTCCTCTTCTCTTAAGCCACACAACATCGCATAAAAGACCAAGGTGTGACACTATGAATGGACACAAACACACACCATGGCAGGCACTTCAGGGGTCTCTTCCAAAGTGTGGCGAGAAATACGTCCTCACCTATTACATGTCGGTGGGGTTTGAGGTAAATTTAGTACCTGAACAGCTGAGTCAATGAACTTCTAAAGCACGAAATGAAACTAGAACTGCTTAGAGAAAAAACAATGTCCTCCTCCCCAATTCCCCTGAATCTAAGCTCTGAAAACGGGTAAAATACACCAATTCTATGACTTTGAAGTCATACATTTAACATAGAAACATGTAGTATTATAGTCTGCAGAAGCCCAGCCACGCTAAGAAAAATCTTCAATAGGGTCCTACAGTACCTCGAACTACAAAAAATGACATGATTTTATTTTAGTTAAACATCTACGTTCTAGTCTTCATACCACAACAAATAATAATGTATAACTAAAAGTAAAATTTTAAAATTAATTGAACAATAGTTGGGATGGGAACAAACTAGGCCAGATACACAAGATTTTGTCTTTGAATAGATCACACTCTAAGGAACAGACAAACATTGTCAGTTTAACCTTTTCCCAGCTCTCATATACCAAAAACTGAGTTTCTCTGGGGCTTTATGAAATTATGTTGTTGACAAGGTAGACATTGGCTTATAAATAACTTTTTTTTGAATTTTAACAAACTAAAAACATTAAAGTCAAACGTATATTGAGCTGTTCACATTGACAATCAAGACTATTATAGCGGAGTAAATTTACACCTTTTCAACTGAAATTTTTTCAATGGTTGACTTGTAACAATGCAAAATTTCAGAATTATAAAAAAATTTAAAAAATACATACAAGAACAACATAAACTCTGTCATTTTAATAAAACAAAATTTAACTTGCTGGATTATGCAATTGATCTTGGCTCTCCATGGAGTTGTCCATCATGAATTCCAGTACATTTTTGTTGGTATAGCATGCTGAATTAGAATGTATAAACATATACCATGAGTCTGTAAATTCATTGAGCGCAATTAGGTACACAGAGTTGTGTGAAGCAAAACAAAGTTGACAAGTGTGATGAGAAATAGGGACCTAATGTACAACCTAATTTTGACACCTTGTGATCTATTATCTAACTTTGATTTGCATACCACAATGATGTGTCGATGACATAAACACAGCCTGTTGAATTAATGGATACTGATATAAACACATAGTGTGGAATTAATTATTGACAATCTGGTTACAGGGGAATGTGTCAATGGACTATGTTGATTACAAACTCACTCAGTGGGAAGCACACAATGGACTTGTTAGTTGTTACCTGAGTGGACGGGACAGTAACTCTCAAATAAATAGCAGTGGGTATTTTAAACAATCTAAGCTTTTAATGACTGAGCTCTTGTCACAATATTTAATTATTGTATGGAGGAAGGTTAGCTCATTCTAGCTGTTTATTATTATATCAAGGTAATGAGTGGGCTTGGCTACTGCACCAGTAATCAGAGAAAAAACTTCACACATGGTACGTTCAACTATTTAATTAAATGAATGGACTACCTGTAGGTCTGTGATATTGAAACAAGTAAACGAAAGTAGACCTCATTAACCTTTCGACTGTTCCAAAAAGTTTTTAAGAAAAATACTGATCATATTTTGCATATTAACACTGACTACTGTACAATGGCAGAAAATACTTTTTCCAACAGAGTCAAACACTGCATGTTAAGGTTCTGTTGGTGTATAGTAGCTATTGACGAGTGCATCATAGTAAGTATTTACACACATGGGCATGGCACTATTAACACCAATCACACTGAGTTCTCATTGAAGAAAAACATACAGTACAAAATATGATGTTTACATCAGCTGTACAGCCTGCATTAGTACAAATCTTATTGAGCTGCAATCAGTTTTATTTTAGTCAGCATAGTATTATTAATATTATTAAAGACTATTGAAATAAAGCCAACATCATTTCTAAATAGATATTAAAATATCCTATTGCCGTAGTGAATTTTGAATGTTTATGTCGTATATATCTGAGTACCATAGTTACCTGTGATTTACCTGCTCATGTATTGTCTTTACTGATTGTATAAATCGGTAGAATAACTCAGACTTTCAGCTATCTTTATTAGTAGTACAGCTCTATTACAAAGTATTTATTAACATTACATTGGTCATAGTTTCACGACAGAGCATATTTCCGCAATAAAGTTAAAAATGTGGAGGGCGAGACAGAACGATGGTGAGAGGGGCTCTAAAAATTATCATTCATAGAGTATTTAAAAACATGGAAAAATATAGAAAACAAAATAAATATTGAATCATTTTAAAAACATAATTTGCAAAAAATCATTTCTGTTTGTACTGATTTGTTAATTTACAGCGAGCTGTATGTAAACTTGTTTAGTAATGTATTAATGGATGTTTTCATATCCTTTATTAAAGATTTACTGGTTTAAGGAGTTACTGTGATTTCATCCCTTTGTTTACAGATATTGTGTATTTTATAGTTACTATAAGTTTAGACCCGTGTTTACTAATATAGCTTTAGTGTTTCAATCTGCTTATTAGTTTACATCTGGTCTTTGGAGTTAACTTTTACAAAGCATCAGTACTGTACCAATTTAATTACTGACAATTGGAGCCTTACAGTCCTTGCTTTCGTTATTTTGGAATAAACTTTCTTATCTTGCAGGCAGAGACCTGAGTAAGAATGGAACCCATGACCCTCAGTGTAAGTGACCAAATCCTGTGTTGTAAATGCTGACCACTAACATGACTTAACCAACTGTCTTTCAACCATTATGGCAGTGTGGCTGTAGTTTAATCCAGCAATATTAACACATGAGACTGGAGTTAAACTAAGAAGAGAAGATGTGAAGATAAAGAAAGCCATTAATAATCAGCTTGGTTTATATCTACAGCCCCTCTGGCTATTAACTAACTAAACCCCCATCCCTATCTCTCAGTAACAATGCCTTGGGGCTAATCACTTTTCATGTGCACATTGAATCCTAGCTATCTAGTGGCCTTGTCTCATATGACATGGGTTTGCATCAAACCTGTAAAAAACACTTGTCCAGTTTATAGTGAGATTACTTGCACACTCGCACACAAACAACTGATTGAACTGTAAAATTAATTACACTCAGTCGAGCAATAGTTTAAGATCATAAAATTACTATGGTTTTATTTCACACTCCTGTGCCAATGTAATTTATTGATTTCGAAAGATACAGTATACAAGCTAATCCCATGCAGGTCTTCAATTTCTAATATTTTGTTTACAATGCTTTAGGTACCGTACATGATGTTAAAGACAAATGCCAAGTAACCACTGTGAATGCAAAAAAATATATTCAATAAATCAGGCCTGATTTGAGGTCAGCATAGGACCGCACACCTCAAATCAGAAAGTCTGATAAATCTTTTCCAAAACAGCTGAAAACTTACACATTTGCTTTCCTCAGTCATTACATTTACATTTATCATATTTTAACTTATAGTCCAAGGGGTTCAGATGATAGTCTTTTAAGTTATTCCCTGTTGGCCATTGTCACAAGGCTGAAGCAGGGGAGTCTCTAAAAACTTTGTTCAGGTGTCTATCACAAATCCATCAAGTCATAATTCAGGTTTCATACCCGCTTTGGGCCTGACTTTAACACATGTATTATGAAAAAAATAATACATTGACATTATTTTGGGCTTATATTATTTGAACTTTTCGACTCTTAAACTCCTCTGGTAGGGCATTGTCGGAAAAACAAAATGCAGGCCACTGTGACAAGTTTCAACTATGTAGGTTATTTTATTGCTTAATATTTTTTTTACGAAAGGTCAACCATTGAAATTATAAATAGTTCTGTTGGAACAACTAGACTGATGACTATTGCATAACCAAAACATATTTATAACATTTATTCCATTGCAGGAATAGATTAAAAGATTATTAGACATATTGTTACACACATAAGATTGTCTTTTTGTTTGATTGGGGTTTAATGTCTACTTAAGCTTACATAAATGAAATAGGTGTATTGCAAACAGATGGACTCAAACCTGCAGGTGGTAAGTCAAATAAGGATCAGTAGGCAGATGTGCTAACCACTGAACTCGGGTAATGATCTATACCCCATAAGAGACACCCTCAGGAGAGTGATCT
>JARFOD010162281.1:0-11922 GCA_031763545.1 Mopalia muscosa | reverse complement strand
TGTTCCCTTTAGCGCCATAGCCATGGAGATGTCTATTATATTCCACAGGGTGTTCTGTTTAGCGACATGGTTATGGTATTGTCTTGTATTCCACAGGGTGTTCCGTTGAGCGACATGGCCATGGTGATGTCTCTTATATTCCACAGGGTGTTCTGTTTACCGACATGGTTATGGGGATGTCTCTTGTATTCCACAGGGTGTTCCGTTTAGCGACATGATCATGGTGATGTCACTTATATTCCACAGGTGTTCTGTTTAGCGACATGACCATTGTGATGTCACTTACATTCCACAGGGTGTTCCGTTTAGCGACATCAGCATGGTGATGTCTCTTATATTCCACAGGGTGTTCCGTTTAGCGACATGGTCATGGTGATGTCACTTATATTCCACAGGGTGTTCCGTTTAGCGACATGGTATTGGTGATGTCACTTATATGCCAAAGGGTATTCCGTTTAGCGACAAGGCCATGGTGATGCTTCATATATTTCACAGGGTGTTCCGTTTAGCGACATTGTCATCGTGATGTCTGTTATATTCCACAGGGTATTGAATTGAGCGACATCGTCATGGTGATGTGACTTATATTTCACAGGGTGTTCCGTTTAGCGGCACGCTCAGGGGAATGTCACTTATATTCCATAGGGCATTCCGTTTAGCGACATGGTCATGGCGATGTCTCTTGTATTCCCAGGGTCTTCCGTTTAGCGATATCCTCAGGGGAATGTCACTAATATCCCACAGGGTGTTCCGTTTAGCGGCATGGTTATGGTGATGTCACATCTATTCCACAAGGTGTTTGGTTGAGCGACATGATCATGGTGATGTGACTTAATTCCACAAGGTGTTCCGTTGAGCGACATGCCCATGGTGAAGTCTCTTATATTCCCAACGGTGTTCCGTTTAGCGACATGACCATGGTGATATCAGTTATATTCCACAGGGTATTCCGTTTAGCGACATGGCCATGGTGATGACTCTTATATTCGACAGGATGTTCCGTTTAGCGACATGACCATGGTGATGTCACTTATATTCTACAGGGCGTTCCGTTTAGCGACATGGTCATGTTGATGTCTCTTATATTCCACAGGGTGTTCCGCTTAGCGGCATGGTTATGGTGATGTCACTTCTATTTCACAGGGTGTTCCGTTTAGCGACATAGTCATGGTGATGTCAATTATAGTCCATAGGGGGTTCTGTTTAGCACCATGACCATGGCTATGTCACTTATATTCTAAAGGGTGTTCAGTTTAGCGACATGACCATGGTGATGTCACTTTTATTCCACAGGGTGTTCCGTTTAGCGACATGGTCATGGTGATGTCTCTTATATTCCACAGGGTATTCCGTTTAGCGACATGACCATGGTGATGTCACTTATATTCCACAGGGTGTTCCGTTTAGCGACATGACCATAGTGATGTCCCTTATATTCCACAGGGTATTCCGTTGAGCGACATGCTCAGGGGGTGTCACTCATATTTCACAGTGTTGTTTCATATTAACCTAATAAATGACAAATTATAAACCAAGGGTGTTCTGTGAGCGACATGCTCATGTTGATGTCAGTTATATTCCACAGGGTGGAATCTCCGATGTTCTATAGATAGCCTGGTATAGAGGTGTCAAATTACGACCTTTTTTTTTCAACGATATGAAAAGACTCCCATCAGATATTACCAATCTACTAATGTCAATATTTTAATGTTATTATTGAAAGTCATTATAATGTAGCGACTGAGAAGTATACAACTCTACAACTATATTTGTGTCAACCGATACGGTTTACAGTACGTTTTATATAATGTATCAAAAGACAATCTAAATCGAAAATTCAAATTCGACTAAAATGTTTTTTTAATTAAATTTCTGAGACGTCGAGGACGAAACACGAAGTCACGTCCGTTGCACGAATATAAAAAAATGAACATATTGTAAGGTCCGTATCAATGTACAAGCCAGCGCCTAAGCAGATTTTTTTTTCTGGATTTAGTATGAATCGCGACACATTAGAAATGGTTTAATATTACACGAGTAAAGGATATTATGCTCATATTTACACTACTGTAATTGTGGGGTAATAATGTGTATTGATCCGGAAGCAGGTGCTAACATAACAGATGTATTGAGAGCACGTTCGGTGAATATCTATTGGGACGGTATCATCGATATCTCTGAACAAACAGATTGCATAATCACTGATCGGGAGCAATTGCCAGAAAATATAATCACATTTTATGACAAGATTTGGAATGGAGGAAAATTCCCCAATCGCAAATATTGCCAAAAGAGATGCCATTGAATTCCTGAGAAGATATTTGTATAAAGCGAGAGATCAAATGCATTTATTTGGAGCCCATGATGTTTTATTGAAATTCCCCATGAGAAGTTGTCGTACTGCGGCCTTGGCGATAGTTCCATCCTTTTCTTATTTGGTTTAGAAAAGACTGATCAGCTTTAAATGCGCTATCTCCCCTGGATTTTATTATTCCTTATTATCTTCTTAGGTTATCAAAACACATGTGAAAATGGTATTTGAATGTTTCTTTGTATTAGTAATTCTTTCATCTTGATTATTTACAAATAACTGAAACCATCCATAAATATATCAGTATCTCGTCTTGACTGTTCGCTTAATTTTAGTAAATGTTGAAAGTGCTCATTCATTAACATTCATTTCACAGATCTTAGGTTGTTAACTGTGGAGTATATGTACATGTAAGTTCAAACGAAATTTGATTAAAGGCCTTTCCGGGACCCTTTTTAACATGAGCCTTGCGTTAAAAGTCAAGTAATCAAGCTATATACGTTGGTGAAAAATTTAATAGGAAATTCGAATTACAAACATTTAATTGTGGGTATATAATTTAATTTTACCTTGATTATAATTCATATAATACATATATTGCTTCAGTAAAAGAACGAATCTTACAGCTGAGTTGTACAATGGAAGACTTTATGTTGTTTAGAACCGTTGGATGTATAGATTGATTGGTCGGTGTTTAACGCTGTACCCAATGTCACGTCACTGATTTGTTGACGGTGTATCCAACAGCTCTCGACGAACTGACACAATAATAACATTTGACGTGTTTAACAATGTAAGGAAATTAATGATCCTCCTGTGCATACTAGATAAATTGACCTATTCTTGAAACATACTGCCCTTCAACATTTATTGAAGCTTCAAACTAATATAATAATTTTAAAATGAATTGGATTGGTTTGTATTTCGTGACGAGGTATCGCCGTGCTTTTTATCGTTTTTTATTAGTCCAATGTACATGACTATATATTCAAACACTGATTTTAACTACGCTCGTATAACCAGCGATCGGCTTACAGTATTGCCCCTACTGATCAGCCTAGACGCTTCTAGATATAAAGCCGTTTGTTAGGTAATGCCTAACAGAAACGCTCGATAACACCAGCCAATGAAAGTCGATCTTTCAACCCGCTTTCGGCTTTGTGTTTGCTTGGTTACAGGAGCAGCACATCCTTGAGCCTAAATTTTACAAACCTGTTTGCTCACGTGCTCAGGTCAACCAATATAATTTCGTCTGAATTTTAAGGCGGACTCCAGAATTCACAGGACTCTGATTGGACAACGTCGTTCTTATGCTTTAGGCTATTACCTAACAAACGGCTTTATATCTACCAGCGTCTAGGCCGATCAGTAGTGGCTATACCGCAAGCTGATCGCTGGTTATACGAGTGTAGATTTTAACGAGTCTTTATTTGGAGAACTGTACTTGCCTGTCGGACATTTTACCTAAATGAATAAAGATTATGCAATGTTCATTTCTTCTTTACTTGTCTCTCAGATCTATCAGTCAATATCAGATACGTTCTATAAGAAAAAACGATAATACAAGGATGAATACTGTCTGACTGGATGATTATAACCTGTCTATTTCTCCTCGAAGTAAACCAATAGGTGGTGATGATGTGTATATTATTACAGATCCGTCAAATACCGCACCAGGCTGTATTCTTTATTATTCAGGCAACTAGTTTCTATATATATCATAATTGACGAGATCTCGGTGGAGATTATAGTCTGTTCTCCATCAAGTCGGATTTTGATTGAATTGTCTTCCACGGCCATACTGGGAAGATTTAATGTGAAGGATAAAGGCCCCCCGATTATTCGACTGTTCAATGTGATTGATAACAACCGGTCAAAAACGGTATAGAGATATTGATCTGTTACCAACCATCCGCCCTTAACAGAACTCTCAATATTTTAACATAGCAACTGGCGGATTCCTAGCCGCCCTTGTTGTTTGCTATAAGTTACTCCCGAACTTGTCTGGTCTTTATCGAATGTTACTGGAATCGAAACAATAAGATGCAAAATTACCAAAGCATGTTCGTGTGGACATTTTTTTCGTCTTTTCCATATGTGATATTAAAGAACTGTAGATAGTAGGCAACACTTTTTCGGCGGGACTGTCTAACGGAGAAGAAGATACTTTATATCGCAGTGTTCGGTATAAGTGCACGTCAACTTAACATACAACCTGATCTTCAGTGTAATTCTCCCTGTGGACGTGTATTTGATCTTAGTCAGGGAATTGTCTGGACACGATCGTCTTAATAACAACAAGCCTTTTCCCACCAACTCTGGACTGATAGACGCATTCGGCCGATTCCCATTGTATCTCCTATACTTAAATTAAGTTGACTGCATCAGTTATAGTGTTGTGATTTGATGAATATATATCATATTTTTCTGACGGTGCATTGACCATAACATACGGTTTAATATGATATCGAGGCCTGATGTTATTCAGTTATGGCCTTTTGATGAGGTCTATAGGCGGCCTTCAGGTTTGTAAACCCCCATTATATATAGTCGATGAAGATCGGTTTTATTATGGTATGACTAGCATCGGTCAGACTTCACCCGTCCGTCCGTCCGCCCGATGTCCTTCTAGCTGGGCCCAATCCGTTTCCGAAGCAGAATTCGAAACCTACAAGGCCTATTTTTATGAAGCTTAGTAGACACATTTATCTTCAATGAAGTTACTTTTACTATTATGGATTAACCATTTTTCGTTTCTGCATACTTCCGTAGTAGATGGCATGTAGCATATTATGGTTTGATATGACTGTGCTAACATATGGTATCATCTACATGGAGAGTCATATGACATCCCGTGTGTGTTATGCACAGTTTAATGTACCTTTATTTCAACAGGTATTACCGGTATATGTAAATATTTATGCTCAATATCTCCCCAATGTTCCTGATAACCGAAGAGAAAACCACACCAGTTACATTGCACTGTAACAGAGAGAGCTTGTTCTATTCCAAATAAAGATATAATATATAATTTTGGAAGTAGAGGAGTATTATTAGAAAAAACATTTGTGAACCAATAAGAAAGGAGACAGATATAGCTTAAAGTGCTACAAGGGTATTGTGAAGAACGTGAATCTATAATTTATTTTTAATCATGAACATTTTATTGTCGATTTGAATAATGACTTTGAATCTGAGTAGAATAATTGTATCTGTCCCAATGTGCAATTATTGATACTATCGTATTGGAATTTATCAGTGATTTAACCACCGCTTATAGGGCCACGCTATATATTCTAGCGGACGTATAATTTAACATTTACGACAGATAACACTTCATATTGAGGTAATTGTACACAGTTGCCTGTACCTTAACATCTGATAGAAGTATTGCTACAAATAATTATCGCCAAGTTACATAAATAAATACAGGAACTACATACAGTACTTTGGATAATGGAGAATCTTCCGACTACAGTAACTATATCTCAAAAACGGTGATGTAAGATTTGGATCATTGGTAGATCCTTGTACATGATATAAAAGACAAAATGGAGGTTTTATAACATATTCAGACACACCTCCATCAATTAAGGGGAATAATGGAACAGATCAGTAATAAATATTGTTTCATTATTCAATCAATACAATATATTCCGTTCCTGTCGTTGATTTTGAAAACAAAGAAGTCGACTAACTGGGATAAAAATGACTGTCATATGTCTATACTTAGTGTTGTTTCATATTAACGTAATGAATGTCAAATTATTAACCAATCAGAACCTTTAAACTGCGAGTTGTACTGAAAAGCACAGGCCTATATGCGAGCGGCATATTCCATATTAAAATCACTACTTATTATATAAATTTGGACCATTGTTAGATCCTTGTAGATGATATAAAAGACAAACGGAAGGTTGTATCCCCTTGACACACCTGCATCAAAGGGAATAATGCAATGGATTAATGCTTATTAATAATTCATTATTCAATCAATAAATTCTATAACTTTCCTATCGTTGATTTTGAGTGGAAGAAGTCGTCTTACCTGAGATCCAAATGACTGTTTTATGTCTGTACTTAGTGTTGTTTCATATTAACCTAATAAATGACAAATTATAAACCAATCAGGACCTTTATGGGTGATTTGTGTAGTATAGTAAAGTCACATTTATGAGCCGCATATTCCAATTTATAATGACTACTAAGGACTTGTCTAACTCAGTATGGATCTCTTCGAATGTCGATAACTATTTATTGACGTTTTCCCCCATCGCCTGTCTGGAGTGTCCGTTCCTGGGGTATTAATCGGTTCCTGGTGCACAAACAGATTCAGTACAAATATCCTGGTAGAATTAGTCCAGGGAACTACTTACCATTACTGTAATTAATCGATGGGTATTTCTTCAGGGGAGTATAAACAAATACTCTGATAGACTTAGTCATAGACACCACTTTACTTAAGTGTCTTTCTGTGTAATTGACCATATTGATGGTTTATAACGATTATAACGCCTGGTCCCGAAGGTTGATTTTAGATGAAATACTTGTCATTCATTTAGTATTAACCCGACATTTCTTACTTTTCACAAAGCAGTTCAAATATTTTCTTGTTTTATAGTTATTTATATTTATTTGGTATCGATTTGATGTTGTATCCCGTATTTGGCCATTACCGACTTAGCTTGTGATGGGTTGAGGTTAAGGATACTATACTCTAGATATCTAGTCAAATATAATTTTACCATGTAATAGGGCCTAAAGTGAGAGTGTAAAACTAGACGCTATCAGAAAATATGAATTAGATAAAATATTCTAATCCTTCTGACATCATACAATACTGATAAAACTTGAACCCTATTAATTAGACCTGCATTCAATAAATTTAGAGTATAGTCAATGGTAAGCCGTTTTATCACATCTATCTGTATTTTACATGAGTTGAATTCTTTTTAACATATGTGAAATTCTTTCACACATATTTATTTTTACAAATTTAGGATCCAAAGAAAATTTTTCGGAAAGTTAAAAAAATTGTTGGACAGTAAACACAATTTAGATGGAAAAACAATATTTGGACCGTCAGACAGTATTGAACCCCAGCCCCCCCTTGATGGAATATAGAATATGTTTGGTGTCGAAAATAATCAAATATTTATACATTGAATTTATGTGCCTGCTCGACCATATATATATATAGTGCTGGGCCTGTAATGCAAAGGCCCCGTGTTCGAATTCCGGTGGAATCAACATGCTCATACATTTCTCCTGTTACAATCAGCCACAAAGTGTGGAATTGCGATACCTCAAGCTTCAAACCCATTTGAAACGTAATCTATTTTATTACAAACAAGTTTGACCTAACTATGGAGGTACTTATACACACTGTTGGCGTCATTCTATTTCTGAACTTGTGCTCAAACTCTCTGTAAACATCTATTCCTTTGATAACTTCCATATTAACCAGGTTTTACTCTGTGGAATCGACAATTGGCGGATTTAGAACAAAATGAAAGCTCTCCGTTAATGACAAAAACGGATTGTAGACTGTTATTTTATGGTAAATATTGGCACCAGGTTCAGCTGAGATCAAATGAAAGTTAAAAATCAATGGCAGAACTACATAAACCGATCGAAACATTTATATTTCATGACTAATTACACCACTATTGACAAATCTGTATTCTGACTCCGCTATGGGCGATCAGTCTGTTTGATGTTACCCACTTTCACTTTTATCTGCCAATAGCTCTGTTTAAAAAAAGTAGTCAAGTAATAGCGGATAGACAACCTTTTGTTTAGCTCAGGTAAGCAGCTTATTAACTCCGGCCTATGTTTCAGATGGATTGTGATTTTAGACAAAAACTTGCCATCGAGAGTTAACCATTAACCAAAATGCGATCCACTTGATTCAGCTAAATCGATTAATCTATGGATTAGATTAAGAGCTTATAAAGTTATCCTCGATCAGCGTTTGTGTAACCCCAAAACTGTATTCATTATTTGTCCATATGCCTTGTTATTGTCCAAATTATAAAATTTAATAAGAACTGTAAGATATCCCTAACTAGGCTTGTTCTGTGATCTTTAAGACCTCTTCAGCCTTGCATTTTACTTGTTCCACCTTAACATAAATCGGAATCTCTGGGGACAAAATCATCAGAAAACATCAGCATTCTATTTTCAGGCGATTATTTTCAGTGTATGGCGACTAGATTTAAGCAAACTTCACATTAGAATAGGTAAAAGGGACATTGCGAGATGTCTGTTTTTTACCCCTTACAACTCAGAATTACGATCTATTCAGAAATCCTGTGCTATTGTGACTTATGCTTTGTAAATATCAGTAAAATATGGAGAGATACTTAATTGGTAACCCCAAATCCTATGATATGTTAAATGGCTAAGGCAGATGTATTTAGTTATTTGTTAAGAGTGTTTTTGTTGAATTCAGATCGTTACAGGCGTAACGGAGAGCAGATAAAGCTCACAATTGAGTAAATCCACAGAGCGTGGTTATAAAATCTGTATTATGTTTTGAAGCCTTCGCAGCAGCGATTTAATAGTTTGGTTTGTCTGTTCTCGCTCTAGACATGCACATTTCAATGCCAAAAAGATGGTGGTTAAACCCATCTTAAGTCCACGAACACGGATGTCAACTGGACGGTTCTGTTTAATAACATACCAGACAATATAACGAGCCGTCTGTTTTTAATTACAAAAATACATGCATGTTTTAACATCATCTCTTATTTGACATTGATTCGCAAAACGTTCGATAAAAATAATTTCGTAAACATTTAATATATAGCTAAAATTAAAGTAATTTCCTAGTTCCAGGACGACGATTTAATTGTGTTTTTTGCTCATCCGCTATACTTCTTTATTTTTGTGGACAGAAATGTTGATAAAACCTAGCAACGTTTCTGTACCACTTTATTAGGCTACAATAATAAAACAATATGAAGGACAAAAGTGATAAATTCATTTATTATTTCCTTATGGAGACCAGGATATTGTCGCTAGTATTGCAATCATGGTGTCTGGATTGCTGTGTTTTTCAAAGAAAATTAACACTGACGAAGTACAATTTTACTGAGCCAATTTATCAGACAATACAGGATTGGTTGGTGATAAATACAACAACATATGAATAAATACATCTCACTCATTTTCATGTTGTATAATCGCCAGGGAATACGAAATTCAAACTGGCTAATGACAAATCGTTATTTTACTCATATTCCGTCTTTACTGGATTTATTCGTGCTGGTCATGACAAGTTTGAAGCCCACGCGTTTGTACAGAGTCTCCCTCTATTGACACCCGCTAATCGATCTGCGGATGATCCAGTACTTCTCTTCACGTCTTTGGACTCAAATATTTATATAACAGTGAAAGCATTTTACTTTTCTCAGAAACCGAGACAACCCAAATTAAATAATTATCGATGAGTTTTGCTGTGACTTATCTTAGACCTACAGTTTACTGTGTATATCAAGAAATATTGTCAACTAAATGATCGGTCCTTGTTGTCTTCATCATGACCTATAAATTACTGGGGGAGGGGGTGGGGGATTGTCGTTCTGTTCATGCAATGATTAAGCCGGAGGGTTGGGATGGAGGTTCATGTTGCTCAGGTGTTCTCCATGCTATGGGATAACATGAAGCCGATCTGTTTATCATGTCTCTGTATTGCGTCCTGTATTTGTCCTGTCCTGGCATTGTTTGTAACCAGTGGCGTTGAGGGTGGTTTCCTTTACCAGCTTTAAATGGCTGACACACCATTATGTAAGTGAAATAACCTTAAGTATGGCGGTAAACAGTAATCAAACAAACAGTCTAATGATTAAACTATACAACTATGGTGACACCTACAACTCTCACAACAACTGGCTATAACATAGCCTAGGTTCACCTGGAGATAACCAATGCTGAAATTCTACAGAAACAAAAACAAAACGGATGCCGAATATTAAAGTGTGTAGTTATCCAGAGAAGTTCGATGATTTTTCGACAATTTCGTGTCATTTCGCGTGCCATATTTATAACCAGTTCCTCTGGCCATAATAACATGTATTCAACCTACCCAAGTCAATAAAAGGTGAATGTTGTCCACACAGCCAATCGTCGGACAGGACGTAATGACCAGTGTCAATGGACATAATTGGACTTCAGTCCAAGGAGAGCTAATCCGGCTAAAGCAGACACAAAGGTGACGATCTTATTATCCACATGAGCTTACACGGACATCTTTAATTGGCTAACGACTAGTTTGTAATGAGAAGCTGTCTGATTGTCACCAGGACGATTCCACTTTTATGTCAACTAGACCCTGGATGGCTGCTGTAAAGATGGAGGATACATGCTGAGTAGAACAGTAATGCATATCATCTTACTTTCACGGTAGTCTAATTGTGTTCATTAAATCGCTATGTTCACGTTAAGGTAGACCGTTAGCCTATCATTGACATTTGATATTGTACTTATCACCACTGGGCCAATAATTGTTGTAAGAGACCTATACTGTAAAAACACATGACGGCGACAATAACATTTCCATGAAATGACAAACGATGTGCAATGAACTTAACAATTTATCTCACCACGAATGATTACTCGTCATCTTATTGTTTTCGCGTTATATCCCCCCTGTCTTTGTTGGTATTCATCCGAATTGTTACATCAACTCCTGGATATAACGCAGAATCAAATAAAGACATGCGCAGATTCATTCTGTGCTGCTGTACTTTACTCAATGAAGACTCTGTGTAAAAGATCTTCTGTGATGTTATATCCTAGATTTACCCTGCATACCAGTGATCATATCAACACAGGTGTATAAACTAGATTTGCTAGATGTCCTTTAATTTCTTGTGTGCTTGTGTATAGATTAAATTCCTTTTAGTATTGTTTTTGTCTTTGAAAATACAGCCTATGGTATCACGGTATGGAAAATAGTTTGAAATCATGCCTTGACTGACATGTTAGATCGCTGGACAGAATTGTATATAATTTTGCACACTAATCATGTTATATAATTTTGTACTTTTATTAATATATCTATATACTATTCTGTTTGTTATTGGGGTCTGAATATTTAGAAAATTAAATACAGAATTAACAGTCGTCATGGTATAAGGAACGTGAGCAGTTTGTGTTTTTGGTAGATTCTAAACTTCCTAATATTTAATATTGTGCTGTAGTCACCAATTCAAGGTAATGTCCACGCTAATAGATTATATAGATTGACATTATGTGGAATGTACTTGAGAAATACAATACTGTTGTGTGTTAAATATTATATAACAATTCGCACTATATTTACAAACCCTGGAAGTTATGGGCCTTCTTATAGGTCAGTTGTATGAAGAGGACACTGTTCAGGGCCATGACACAACCGTATACTCTATCTAGTTCAAGAATTCGTAATAATTAACTGTGGAAATATATCAATTTGCAAAGACGAAGTGACGATCTTTTTAATGGTGTATACATAATGCATGAAATGCTTACAGCTTTTATATTTTGTTTCAGAATTGGTAGTTTTGTAAATATACAACACCTGGAATAGAAGAACAGGGCTACTTTTCACAAATTCCACACGACTT
>JARFOD010162270.1:0-10948 GCA_031763545.1 Mopalia muscosa | reverse complement strand
AGAAGGAAACAGTCCAATAAGTCCAAACAAGTTAACAAACCTTGAAGCAAGCTGACTTTGTCATATGGTTGGTGTTTAATGGAATATCAGTTAATAAATGAACGAATATTACAGAATAAAATATACTTATTTCCTTTCCATTATCCACCCCACCTAGGTCGCCTCTTTTGTCTCAAAAACGAGCAGTGCGCTTAGTCTCTTCAGCAAATCGCATAGCACACACGGACCCTCTCTTCAAATGTTTAAAAATCCTACCGTTTCATAGTCTAAGTCGGTACTAAAGCTCGCTAATTGCTTGTAATGTGATGCACCACACTCATGTCCTTCCCGAAAACTTTCTAAATCTTTTCACACAGCAATTATCCAGACATAACTACCCTACCAGATCGATGAATGTCACTCTGTACCTGCCGTTCGCCTATACTAACTTATCATCTCATTTCATTGAGACAGCAGCACAAACGGAGTGGAACAAGATGTCAACAAGTATAAAACAATGCCTTATACATCTCTTTTTAAATCTACCATAAAGAAACATCTTTTAGAAAACTAACATAATGAAAATTATAACAAAAGCAACAAAACTGAACCAATGATCCATACACACTGTTTACCAATTGTTAATATGAACCATTAGCGTGTCTCACTTAGAATATAAATGTATTAATTTAATCTTTCTGGGATAGAACAAATCTTCCAGAAAACTATAATTAAAATCAACAAACATGAACCAATGATCCATACACACTGTATAACAATTGTGAATATGTACCATTAGCGTGTCTCACTTAGAATATAAATGTATCAATTTAATCTATCTGTGATAGAACAAGTTGTCCAGACTTTATTCCCGCCTCCAAATCAATTTAATAAGCACATTTGATGTTTTGTACACTGGTGAATTCAAATAAATAAAAATAAATTGTTTAAGCAATCGCACAAGCCTCGTATAGATTCCAAAATCTATGGATTAAGTGCTTAACTTAAAAGTTTTTAACTGAACTATTTTCTCTTATAAAAAGTATGAATCAGACAATTTTAGTAACAGCTTGCATAAATAAGATCGGTGAGGTTTTTCTTCTAGTAATTCACACAATTTTTTCAAGGTGGATAAATTCTTGTTGACATCCGTGGTCTAATTGTGAGACCATGTGTTGCATACTACAAATCACCTCATTTTATCAAAATTTATTTCCTTTATTGGTTAGACTGTTGATATATTTTTCGGACAAACGCTGCCAATTGAAATAACCTATTGCTCGGAAACATCCTGACCAACTGAATGCCAAATTTATCAATTTCGATCGATTTTGCGGCTACGAGCTGCGAATGTTGCAAACAAGTTTGTAGCGTAAGAGCAAAAAATTCATGGCGGCAATACCATTATAAGAAGTGCTTGGACATTTACAAAAAACTTTAAGCTAACTAAGTACTTCTTGTCTTGGAAACAAGTGCAGACACGCTTCACATGTCATTGTAAAACCCCAGGGTATTGAATGACCTGTCCAGCAGGGGCAATATACATATTCAACCCCCGCCTCCTACCGTTACAAAATCGAACACATCTGCTGTGCTTGACTGCCCAGATTAAGGACGCATATACACATGGACATTTAGTAGAACGTGTCTATGAATGCTATATACATGTCAAACCCGTGGTGGATTGATGTGTACACTACAGTTGCAACAGTCTGTTTTTATTTAAATAAGGAGCAAACCAACTTATAATTTCAGGAAAGAAAAGATAAACATTCTGTGTAAGCTTACATCGACATATCTGGGCTTACAAACAGTCTAATTGAAGATGGTGGTAGCTTAACTTAACTTTCAAATGCAGTATGGAATACGCTCATAGTAACTGAACTTACCTGAACTTTTTTTAATTCTTCGTGTTGAGGAATAAAACAGTAGACCTAGGTGTTTTTCTCTGAAGGGGAATAAACTGTGAAGGGTAAGTTGATATTTTGTGTATTTCATTCTTACTTTGACCTGATTTCAGCAACTCACCTGTAGCGTGAAGAAGTAAACAGGTCACGTGACTGTAGGTGGGCAATGATTTGACTGAAGTGTGTCAAGAAATAAGACTCACATCATACTAGAGACTAAGAAAACGTATATTTGCTTACGACATTACGCTAAACAAAACCAAAGGTGTGTACATAGGCCTTGTTTTTGTCGGAACTTATAGTACAACTTGGGTTGAAATTCAGGAGAAACGTACATCACTTAACGTTATGTAAATTGCATTCTTCCCTTCCTCGAGTTGTTCTAAAGGGTATTGAGAAAAAACGGTTCAACGTATGATGTTTTTTACGTTGAACGAAACAGTATTGTTTCAACATGACGACCCCCAATGCCAGTTTAACATGCTCTTTATTGGATTGGCTCAACTATTGTAGTTATTATCTGGGACGAATATAGCTTGTATTAGTCCCAGGTAGTTACGTTTATCTACACCTTCAGTGTACATATTCATATTGTTTTCAGGTTTACTCCTTGTGTACACGGTTTAAAATGGAATGGACACAGTGTTACGGCTACTTCATTGTTCTTTACCTTCAACAAGCTGTCTTCATAACAGAAGGTATGTTTATCTTTATTAACACATAATGAAGATGGTTTTCCAATATGAGATCCACCGAATAAGTGTAAATAATTTAATAGTTGAGGAACGAAGTATTGAGAAAATGGCTCGGACTGAGAAGGAGTATAAGAGAGACTTACGAATTCAAACGTATGGAATGGAATTGGGGCATGGAATGGAGTTGGAGCATGGGGTGGAATGGACTGCTTTTGAACTAATTCACTAAATTTACTTATTTTAAAAACTTGGACAATTCTTATAAAAGTTTGCAGAAAGATTTGTTAAACTTGATGACTTCGTTATAAAGTTCAGTCTCTCGTTAATATGATACGTACAATCGTCATTGTAGGAGAGTTTAGGCTTTCGTGGGAAAACCCATCTAGTCTGGTCGTAACTTGTGGACTCCGCCTCGTGACTGCTCATAAATATAGACTTTTGCTTGTTTATTATTAAGAGTCCAAGGCCAGTATCTGCCAGGGTCTATGTCGGCTTTTAATATTAGTATTAGTGGCAAGAAAGAGCCCAGCTACTCCTATGTGTCTGAGATTAGCTATACACCCGTCTGTCATGATGTAAAAATACACGATAGAGAGAAGTTGACATTTGATACAGGTGGGGTAAAGTTTTAACAACATATGAATTCGTTTGTTGCTGTGGGTAATTTTAACGAGAGCAGGTCACTGAACTGGGCGGCTGACCTGATCTACGATACACAAGTTCTAAAGGAAAATAAAGGTTTCTCACCTCTAACAGTTTACTAATTTTTGGCATGTATTAATCAGCTGAACTGAATTTGGCACGGCCAGCTTGCTATGTCACATGTGTTTACCTCTATTATCGTTAAAGACCGTCGGTTCGCACGTCCACATGTTAATGTAGGCATATAGGGCCTAGGTTTTATGCCTGTAACAATTCATGTTCATACTGTTACCAAAATACACTTTGATGATAACTTTTTAAAATTTTAATGAATTATTTTGTCATTTTCTATTTGAGTTCTTTTTTTCAGACCATAGGCCTATAAAGTGAAATGAAAGCCTGGCTAGGATAGTTAAGGTTTTGCTGGACCCATTGGTCCAATTTCAAAACACCCGTTGTATTAAGTCTCCTTTGCAGAAGAATATTAACTTGTACCATATATATGTATATGTTTGGAAAGCTGGAAGACTCAGAATTATATATATGTGAATGTGGTGAAAATCCATTTCTTATTTCTAGAAATATTGCAAAATGAGTAAATCTCAACACAAAAAAAATAGTCAGCATTTTTATTTCTGGAAGTGCAATAACGATAAGACTTAATGAATTAGTTGACTGAGTAAAATTGTCCTTGAACTGGTAAACGGTGCCTCATTTTTGTGTGTTTAAATTTTGATAAGAACTAACCCAGAGGATTTTTCGTCTATCCCACCTTGGAAAGTCTTCAAAAAATGTCAAATACCATTTTCAGAAAACATTTATAAAAATCAATGACGAACTTCTAAAAATGGGGCAATGTTTACTAGATCGCAGTTTGTAGTTTCTAACATGAATAGTTTTCTAGAAATACGCTTTGGAAAATAAAGTCTGCTTAAAAATGAAGCGACAAAAATAGGCAATTAAAGTTTTGTGACTTGAATTTATGATCATACGAAAACTAAATTATAGGCTCCAATTGAACTGTTTGTAATTAGAATTTCGATTTTTTTTCTCATCAACACAGAACTCGAATACCAAACTTTTAATCCAAGCGATACAAAAAATTGGTTCATTTTGAGCCCAAGGGGCCCAGCAAGACCTTAAAGATCGAAACGTGTGGTGGGTTATTAACGTCTGGGTGTATTTACAAACAAAGTTTTAATGCAGATATCCTTTTAACAGGGTGGCAAACAGAACTAACGTCTGCACAAAAGCGTTGCTTTCAAATAACTTTATAACTTGAATATTCATATAATCTTGTTATGTTTCGAAGAACCTGGATTGTATTAGTCCAAATACTGATTAATGTTGTTGTTGTTACAGGTACCCACAGCTTGCCAGAACAGTTGACTGCAATTAGAACAGAACGGCGTTCATTTACCTCGCTAAACTACCCCGGTCATTACCCTAAGTGAGTTCAAACATTATGTACTGCAAGTTAAATCCACCAATCAAACTTCACACTTTTTGGATTCTGCCATTTGTTAAAGATTGTAGAAAAGTGACACATTCCTCTTGAGACCATATTTTACATTTAAAACGTACCTATTTCATCAGCAATATATTGTAGTTAGAATCTTTTTTGTTTGTTTGTTGTATACAGTGACAGTGAATATGTGTGGATTATTCGTACGGAGTTTGAACGGGACGTCATTAAAATTTTCACTGTTGATTCTCATCTGGAATCTAAGATCGGATCGGACAAGTGTCCTTTCGATTACGTGAGAGTATTTGATGGTGAGTAATTCAGGTGAAAGGGATGATAATTACAATTGACATCTACTCATTTATCAATAAATGATAACGTTGTCAAGCCCTGCATTTTATTTTGACTGAAGTTATTAAACTAAGCAACAGTGAACAGACTTTAATCGATATTTTAACACCTGGTTATTAAACTAACCAGACAAACTAGCGAGAGTAAAACATTGTTAGATCACGAATGGCCTGAAATAAATGGCCTAACAGGTTGTCCAGATTGATGGATTTCAAGAATTTTAAGTATTGCTTATTTATATCGATAAAGGATTAACATTATAGATTATATTCTACGAACTATCAATAATTTATCTATCAATACCACTTATTGTCAATATTAACAGATAAATCCTTTATTGATTCCGATACTTTTACCAGTGGATGGTAATATGGTGATTTAGAAAGGTAGGCCTAATTTGATTAGTGTGTGGTAATATGGCGATTTAGGAGTGTAGATCTACTTTGATTATTGTGTGATAATATGGCGATTTAGGAGTGTAGATCTACTTTGATCAGTGTGTGGTAATATGGGGATTTAGAATTGTAGACCTACTTTGACGGGTGTGTGGTAATATGGTGGTTTAGGAGTGTAGATCTACTTTGATCAGTGTGTGGTAATATGGAGATTTAGAATTGTAGACCTACTTTGACCAGTGTGTGGTAATATGGTGGTTTAGGAGTGTAGATCTACTTTGATCAGTGTGTGGTAATATGGCGATTTAAGAGTGTAGATCTACTTTGATCAGTGTGTGGTAATATGGTGGTTTAGGAGTGTAGATCTGCTTTGATCGGTGTGTGGTAATATGGTGGTTTAGGAGTGTAGATCAACTTTGATCAGTGTGTGGTAATATGGGGATTTAGAATTGTAGACCTACTTTGATCAGTGTGTGGTAATATGGGGATTTAGAAGTGTAGGGCTAATTTGATCAGTGTGTGGTAATATGGTGGTTTAGGAGTGTAGATCTACTTTGATCAGTGTGTGGAAATATGGTGGTTTAGAAGTGTAGACCTACTTTGATCCGTGTGTGGTGATATGGTGTTTTAGAAGTGTAGACCTACTTTGATCAGTGTGTGATAATATGGTGTTTTAGAAGTGTAGACCTACTTTGATCAGTGTGTGGTAATATGGGGATTTAGAAGTGTAGACCTACTTTGATCAGTGTGTGGTAATATGGTGATTTAGAAGTGTAGACCTACTTTGATCAGTGTGTGGTAATATGCTGGTTAAGGAGTGTTGATCTTCTTTGATCAGTGTGTGGTAATATGGTCATTTAAAAGTGTAGATGCTTTTTATACTTTTTTTAAAATCATATAACGTAATTATTAATGTTTAAAATGTAGGCCCTGGGCTCGAGAGTCCGGTTCTGGAAGAATGGTGTGGAACAAGTCAGCCATCCGTGGTCAGCACGGGACAGACGCTCACCGTTCTGTTCCGCAGTGATTCTTCACACAGTCAGGCAGGATTTAGAATTGAATACATATCTACTAAAGCCGGTGAGTCATTTGTGAGACAAAGTTTGCCTTGCCATATAAATACACAAGTCCACATATTTACATTTAAATCGAAAACCCATTCTAACGAATGATTTGTGCCAGGTACCTACAGCCTATTGTCGCTATAAACAAGGTAACTAAACAAGCTAAACTTAAAAATAACAACTAAGCATAGACCCATCAAATTGATGATAAGAAAAATACAAAAAATACATCAAATGTAGTAAGCAAGTCAGTTAAAGTCACATTTATATCAAGCTACAAACACCGTTGACATGTAAACACAATATAGCAAAGCAAAAATATTAACATACAGATGTTAATCAATGTTTTCTCAACCGGTTTATTTCTTAATATTTAAGGAGAGAACAGCCGATCGAATTTGTTACCAAATAGAATGGACATTCTGTCCGGACAGATTAAGTGTTTGTTTTTTGGTTTGATTGGAGTTTATTTGAGGTTATGTCACTAACAGGAAGGTGTGCCAGCCCAGTGGGTGAAAGATACCATTCCTGAAAACAAACAACGCTACCCACCAATCTGCCACTTAACGATTCGCTTCTTTTCTTAAATTGTTAAATTTTGTTCGATTTTGTCCAGTGTGGAAGTCAATGATATTTCACTTATATTGCCACTATACAATTTTGATAATTGGTGATAAACCGGACAGAAACCTCGTGAAAACCACCAGGTATGCATCTCCGCAAACAGTGGAAGTCTACCCTTCTATACATTAGGTCTAAAAGCTTCCTCTAAAGAGATCCGATATTTCTGCGGTAAATTGAAGACGACTGATCAGTCCCACCTAATTAAAGTTCTGCCCATTTTAAGGGTTTAAATGATATTCCTTTGTAACTCCTATTTGAGATGTCGTTTTGCTTTCTGTTTTCAGGACCACCTGATGTTGTCGAGCCTCCATCAGGTACTGGGATCTCTCTGATGGGAATGGTCGGTTACATGGTGCTCGTCCTGGCTTTTCTCAGCATAGCTATGTTTGTTTTAAGGTTCGCTCTGACAAACACGAAGTTCTGTAAGGGCTTAGGTAGTCAAAGTGGAGGTTCTCTATTCCGGATGAGGCGCAACAGAAATACCAGTGTACCAGGACCGACCCGAGGCGGCGGCGGCGGAACTGATGTGTACATGATCCCCGTGGAACCACCGCCTTACCAGGCCACGGATTTGTCTCAGTTGCCACCACCTTACGCAGAAGTAAACCCGGCGTTTGAACAGTTGGACTATGATTCACCTAACCCAGGGTATTCAGAAGGAAATCAATCTCACCACGAACGAGTGGGTGATCTTGTGCCAGAAAATCTTTCAACTAACACCAGTTTGATCTCATCGATTGGAGTACATAACGACTCTTTGCCACCTTCATATGATAGTTTGTTAGGTGGTGACGTCAACGGTGCAGGATCAACGTCTCATGTCAACATCCATGTGAACTCCGCCACACACTCTAATTCATAATGGAGAATATTTGTAGATACGGTGTAACATACTAGTATTAAGTGACAAGTCAGGCTCATTCATATATAAAAGTAGTCACATGTTGTGTGAAAACACAATAAAACAAGTCCCTTTGGTATATCTGTTCTATGTGGTGCACGTATGTTTTCATATATATACAAGGCGGTTTGGGTGGGGAAAAAAAAAAGACAAACACAACCCTACAGTTAATCAGGTGAACTAGAAGCTAACGGATTCATGGACGCATTATAGGCACATGTTATATCCAATAGTAAACAATAGTAAAGCGTGATTGCTCAAGCATGGATAGTTTACACATGCCGGGCTATACTGGCTTAACATGAAGGCGACACGATGAACTATCTATACCTTAGAAAGGGAATAAACTACTCTAGTCTGTTGACGTGTGTAGTTATTGTCATTCGCGGATATCAAGGAGGACATTAAATAGTTATTGTAGAGAGAATACACATAGTGATTGAACAGTGAAATCGGGAGAACTATATTTCTATAACAATGGGGAACTCATTATACAACTTGTATGCAGGGTGAATCTTGTTTTGTGGTATTCCGTAAATTGCCATATGGGGTCGGCATAGTGAAAATGACACATCAGAAAACAAGCCATTTTTCCTGGACAAACAACGAATGTTGTGTTTTTTCCCCCCATAATGTGTTCTCAAACACAAGGATTGGACAAGATTTAAATTAGTGTTATTCTGAATGGCTAAATGAATAGTTTGTTGATAAGATTCATAGACTGATGTGTGAACACAGCGCGAGTCATTACCATTCAGCAACCGAATGCGGTTTATAGTAATAAATGTCGGGCGTTACCGGGGATTATTGCCCTGTTAATAGTGCGCCGAACTCAATAGATTAAGGTGGTAATCTCTATTTAAACCAATATCAGGTCGACTTTCTTTAGTTTTGATGGTACTAATGATGAAAATGTGGTGATTCGATATTTTGCTCAACGTTTGTGTGATTTTATTTATCCATATTTTATATTTAACTTTTATAGATCAGAAATGAATGTTTTGTTTACTCAACTTACCAAAACCTCAAACTTTATTCGAAATCGGAAACAGTTGTGATATTAACATTTTTAATAATTATAATAGACTACGTCTTAGACTGATTATATAGTATACTCATGTATTGTTATGGTCCTTAACACAATTTGTATGTCAACACAACTTCAGTTATAGTATTTCAATATATATCTCAATTAACTTAATGTTTTCTGTTAACATCACCTGAATTTATGATGGGTGAATCAGGTCAGATAACATTGTTGTCTATATATTCTAGAACTTGTTAGAATACTTTTCTGTGTTCTCTGAGGAAATGTAATATTTAATATAAGATAGCTATGGGGGTATACGTCAGGGGTAAGGGAAGCTATCCTCTCCCTAAGAAATGTTCTAACCATAGACTTGGGACTACAGCCAGAAGATATCGAATGTGCTGATAATTTATACCACGAACGATTTTATTTTTTGTTTGAATTAAAACGATATATTTTCACGAAGAATTTAATTTGTTTTTCTTGATGGATGGTTTCACGAACAGTATTCATAATTTGGACACATGAACGAACATTGTAAAATAGAAGTAAAATCTTTCTCTCTTTTTCGAGTGTTGGTCTTAAAGCATTGGGTTGGGTTGTTCAAAACATAAGCCAGACTTAACTTCATAACTTCACAAAGAAACTCAATTGTGACGTGACGTCCTACAACAATGGTTTAACGCTAATAAATTTTAAACAACCGATCCCTGGTGTCCACGCTTTGTGTAAAGCCTAGCTTATGTCACATCGAGTGAGAACTAGTTCGCGATTATTTCCAGAGGACCAGTTGACGATCGACGGCGGCAACTAATCAGTGGTAGCTTTGAATGTGCGCACAGTTGTCATCAGTTGCCGTCAGTTCTATCCCATTGTAGTGTGACATAAGCAGAGCTTAAGTTATACAGCTGGTGTCACTGTCAACTATTTTGTATTGATGAGAGACGAAGAAATATTGGCTTGATTTAGAGAAACGGTAAATCAAGTAAAAGTTTTTCTGTTGTTCATTTCGGGTTGAAGGACTAAAACTTTATTATTTTTCTCTGTTAAATTTAGAATCATTTGGCATTAACTGTCTGGTGATATTTACAACCCTCTTTTACTTCCGGATGAGGATGAGTACGAGGGCTAACGATTAATGAACGAAATAACCTCCCTTTATGACGTAAAACTCAAAGTAAATAAATACATGTTATAGTCAGGGTTATTTGTTTATCTACACAGTAAAGATCCGCACTGACACATGGATGTTGACTAATTAAAAATGATGAATTATATCATTTTCTAGATGGACTATTGGAGGCAAGTTTCTGAATTGATCCAAATCGCAATTTGTTACGATCAAGCTACATTTGAGAGAAGGCAAACACAATTTATAGGAACAGATACGACATATATATATATAGCAAATACAGACACATAGGTATAGGTTTAAACTTTACCGAATTAGTACAGGTCATTACAAAATCAAAACTAATCCTTGATTCTGTCAATTAAAGACAATAGAAATTATTAGTTACAGAGGGAACTTTTTTCTTAACCGGTAGATCCCCTAGAGTTGGATTTCGTTGTAAACTAGAAAATGTCTTTGTGAGGGGAGGTTTACATATTGTAGGTACATGGGTTTGATATTCCTGCATACAGAGGTAGGCCTACTTGCTGGATCGTTCATCTGGGATATAAACCCAGCTATGTCCTTTTTTGAGTTCTAACATGGTTTGAACCGATTTATTATGTAATGAGTTAGTACTGGGTTTGTATCTGTCTTCTTGTCTTGTATACATGTGATCAGTTGTATCTGTCTGCTTGTCTTGTATATATGAGATCAGTTGTATCTGTCTTCTTGTCTTGTATATATGCGATCAGTTTTATATGTCTTCTTATCTTGTATATAT
>JARFOD010162259.1:0-11923 GCA_031763545.1 Mopalia muscosa | reverse complement strand
ATGGCCATAACTTTTAAAAAGAGTCATAGGTATAGAAAAGTATATATTTTCTTCATTAGGAATACTTTCTCTATCTACAAAGGCTAAAATATCATTGCTGGCAACGGCTTGCCGGATTCATGAGGACGCGGACGGTACAAACCCACATGCAGTACGCGCCCCATTATCACCAGATGTAGGAGGCTGTAGGAATCCTAGGTATATGGACAAACTATTCTACGCAAAATCCAATAAAGCCTAGGTAACAACTAATGCCAATCAAGACGTGTAATCACGCACGGCCTGTGTCTGAGGTCCGACAGACAAATTTAATGAAAAAAACATATTAAAGGTGGTACATGTATGCCTTGTGTTTTAATCAGGTAAATCCAGATGAAACAAAAATTAAGTTGATATATATTGAGGACTGGGAGAAAGACAACTCAGTCACTACAGCAGTAACAGCTGTAGAACTCTAGCATCCACTAAATCCATCCATAACAATGTTATGAGTAACTGTTAACAAAAACAAAATATATAAATAAGACTGTTTTTCGAAGTCAAATATAACCATATTCGTTTTTTTAGAATGTAGATTATTTCCTACTATTTACGTACGTATAAAGTAGAGAACTATATGCAAGCATTAAAAAAAGTTTAAGTGACTGTCATCATTCGAATTAATTGTAAAAGTGTATTTTATACATTAAAACAAGTATACAGCAATGCTCATAGAATATAGTTATTATTATATAGACAGTAAATACTATAGTATAGTATCAATATGTTATATCTTCTATAGTAGATTTTTTTCTGATACAGATACACATGATCAACTCAGTTGGCATGATGCACTTATCATATCGACATAGTTTCGCCATCACAAAAAGTTATAAACAATACTGCTGTAAATCCTGACAGTCATTCATAACCATAGGATGGACAGATGTTAGTCATGGAAGGCGATTCTGACAATGTGCCAAACGAAAATGATTCATTTGCCATGTGTGCAAGACTTTCAGCTACAGTTGGCAGACAATTTTAATATTTACCATGTATTTATTGATAATTTTAGGATTGATGAAGGTTTGTTTAAATTGTATTTATTATAGGATTTTCTTAACGGTATCAATCTTTTCTCACAAACTAAATAAATTTTACCTTAGAATAACTCAAGGGCCTGGATATACTTTTATGTAAGTTTGTTCGAACATTTTTGTTGTATAGTTAATAACGTTTCATTGTGGAAATGTAACCTACATCAACGTCATTATATATAGGAATTTATCTCTTGAAGTTCCATGCACTTGTGATTTCTAGACTGAGGTCATATACAAGGACATTCGGGAAAACTTGTAGTTGGTTGGGTTTTTGAGAGAGGTCGATTTCCTGTGATCTGTGTGGGACACTGTTTGTTTGGAAATCTTTGTCACTACCAGAAGCAAAACTCATTAATTCGTCAAAATATTAACTATCAGTAATATATAAATGCCAGAACTGGTTGCAATGGGTAATGTTTTGTTCATATATTCGTTTGACGGCAGTCTTTTGATTAACCACTTAGAAGCGCTTCTAATCTACGTTATGGTGTGAATCTCTTTAAAACACATGGCATCTGTGTCATTTCCTCAGTTTCCACATTCCCGGTTTCCAGGTTTCTTTTTGATGTTTCACAAACACGTCCGATCTAATTTCAGAAGACATTTGGTGAGGTAGGGGATGTTTTTCATAAACATTCCTATTTGCACTAATGGGCGAAACAGTGATTATAGGGTGACCACCCCAGCGAAACATAGGTTATCTGCTGAAACAAATTTTACTGTGGTTAGCCCAAATTTCAAAGTATTGTCTGCAGGAAGCCATTATTTACCACCAATGAATTTTTGATTCTTTACACGTGTATTTCTTAAATATGGGAAATGTGGCAACACATGTATATACATGGACGGTCCAAATTGTCTTATACTGTTGTGGAAAAATAATGTGAAAATTTGTAATCTGTATCGATCCCTCTACGATGGTTAATAGCCACACACGCAAGCTGAAAATAACCCAGCACCAATGTCTCTGCAGTGATCTTTGGGCTTCCCGATAATCTCGGGTACAGAAAATCCATGTCTTTAATTCAGAGTTTTGTGCCAATAATAATCGTTGGGACAAACCATCCCAGTCTTATTTGTTCTAAATTCAAAGCCGTCAGACAGCATCATTTGACATTTGAAAACCTGCATGTACATAGCTTGTAGATTACACATGTCCAGGCAAGTCTTAATTAAATTATGAAATATTTTAATATATAAGTTATGAACCACCATAATGAATTGTGCACCTATAAAACATTTGGTGGTATAGAATGTCAGGGGAAAGGAGATTACTTGTTATTTAGACCTGATAGTTGAGTTTAGCATATGGCCGAAACGTTTTATTTGTTATATAATACTTTGTTAAATATGGCAGCATGTTGCTTCCCTACGTCTCCCTTCGGCTTCGTCCATCTTCTCTGCTGAGGCCAAGGCTGTTTCAATGGCTCTAGACCTAATACCTAAGCACCATCATCAGAAAGGCGTTATCTGCAGTGATTCGCTCTCTTGCCTTTCACCTATCGATAGCTTTAAGGTCAAGCAGCCAGCAGTCCTGCAGATCCTTAACCAGTATAAAGGTCTAGTAGCCAGTGGAGCAGAAGTTCCCTTCTGCTGGATACCCAGATACACAGTTGTCGACAGAGAAGCAAAAAAAGCCATCAACAAGCCCATTTCTCAATTTAAAATATATGATAAAGATCTTAAGCCCAAAATTACTAAAATACATTCTTAGCCCTATCTTGCATGAAAACCAATAATTTTTCCCCAGAACTGTCCAATTTCAAGTACCATTTTAAACTTGGCCACATATGTGGCTGGCATGCAAGAAAGGGTTAATATTTGGCAGGATGTATGGGACAGAGAAATCACAAATAAGCTTCATGGCATACATCCAGCTATTGGTCAGAATTGTTACTCCCATGGAATGTCTCGAAAGGAGAAGGTGGTTCTAACGCAATATCGTATAGGCCAGTCACCTCACACAAATATTCCTTCTTGATGATCCAAGATCCAAGCCTAAGTGTGAAATTTGTGATTTGTGATGTGTGAAGGACTTGTTTGACAACATTGCTGGCAATATTTTCATCAAGTTCCTTAAACGGATCGGTGTGTATCGTAAAATGTAATTTTTATGAAGGATTACATATTAAAATTGACACAATTTTACTCAAAATATTGACAATTTTTGTTACCAAATTTTGAACTATATAGTATATCGACCTATTTTTAACACTTTTGTATGTTATATTGACATATTAAATTTTTAAAATTCTTTTGTATGTCCTATTCAGTTCTTTCTGTTTCTCCTTTTGATATAAACGGACTAGGGTGCTTATGGTTGGAGTTGTCTTTAATTGAGGATAAAAATTAAAAATTGTAAATATGTTCACGCCACAGCGTAGCTGAAATACCGCTGAATGTGGCGTGAAACACTAATCAATCATTAATCATTGTTAAATATGACAATAGTTCATTTGCAGTTGACAATAAATATGACTTTTGAATGATTTGAATATTCAAGCAGTTCATTTATGTTCCACTGGAGATTTTAGACACAATAATATTTCGAAGCTCAAAATCAGAGTGGACAAGCAAGGGTGAACTTTGCAAAATCGATAGATACATAGCAGTGGGTTTGTTTTCTATTGGTTCGTAGCCTGCAGTTAATGTCTTTCTTAAATTGGCGCATTGGTACAAAGACGAGAGCCCGTGAATTAGACAGCAGAAATTTTATCCAGTCCATCTTTAATAAACATTGATCTTTAATATCATAAAGGTACAATCCACTGCTAACGTATGACTTGCGTGTATGATAGAGCGTGTTTATATGAACAGGAACCTGCTGACACGTGTGTAGAACACTATAACTTGATCATAACATTTTACCAAAATGTCTCATTTTACCCAACTTTAATACATATTTAAGGAGCCTGGTGCAGGTTTCCAAAAACAAACAGAGAAACACACCAGACGAAAAATTATAGGCCGACCCACCAAAGCAACCAGAGTGGAATTTTTATTAGTCCAACATACACAATTCCGCGTGTACAGCTAATCGTTTATTTTGTGCATTGATGTCCAAACGGTAGATATTTCTCTTTCTAGCATACGTCATGTTCACTTTCACTTTGAATCCAAGTGTTTTTCAATCTCTGTAATAATAAATCTGCATGTCTTTACTTAACCAGTGCCCTGCAACCAGCATGATAAACGCTATGCCATTTGGAATGGAAGGACCTTGAGTGTTGTGCAATAGACTTCGCCTTAATTGACCAGTGGTAAAACCGTTGTCCTGTAAATCTATTTCGGTTGATCAAATGTATTAATTGTAATAACATTGCTAGTACAATAAAGTTGACCCTATTTTGCCATTTACCAAGCCCATAATGCCTTACCTGGAGCCAGGTTGGACGACAAGATCAGCCTTTATTGCTGATGTCTTGAAGCCTAGATTAATGTATTGTTTTTAAAGGACATTTGAAGAATGAGACCCGAATTAACAACAAGGTGAATGGAACTATATTTAATTGCATGGTAAGGAACAAATTATGTTTTTCATAATTATAGAGATATACATTCAAAGGTTCGTGTGCCAAAGGCTCCAGTTTATTTTACACATAAACCACTTCGTTTCTTGTATCAAAACATAACTGATAATACAATAACAAGTTTTTAATACAATGAATATATTGTAAATGCTGCTCATTCATATTTCATTGGAGAAACTGACAGCTCTTCCCCGAGGCTGTTTAAATCCTTAAATCAGTACAGTTTTTACCGAGCGTTAATCATATCGACCCCAAAGCTTTCTTTAATTTACATCTAAATGTATTATTTAAACATGCATAACTAAGGCGCAAAAATGACTCAATGGGACTTAAATGAATAATATAACATTCTTCTTCCTTAATAATGTGCTGTATTTATGTCAGTGTAATTTTGATTCATTCCTTTTGCTGGATGATCAGACTCTATTTATTACAGTCGCAAGAAATCGGTGGATAACTCAAGAAAATGAGTGGGGAATGCCTGATCGGACAGCTTGAAGAGCAACAAGTGGAGGATTTCCATAGAAACAAGTATACCCCCAATGTGGTCTGTATATGGTACAGCCAAACCATTTCGTTTAGTTAAGGTTATCTTGATCATATAATGATAAGTTTTAATTGAATAGATGTTCGTGTACCCAACAAAAAAACATCTCTTTCTTCTGAAGAACTTATTCACATGTGTCTGTTCTGTGGCTCAAATGTGTCTTAAATGGTTTTGGATATAAAGTCAGTGAGTGTTGCATCACTCATCTTGTAGCTAAGTTATGGCTCAGATACACGTTTATACAACTATACCATATGATTATACAATTTCTGGAAAACCACTTTTTGTTTGGCGATAGAACACAACCTTCCCATCAGGTGTAAAGTTGTTGTCTTGTCTTGTCTTTTCTGTTGTGATGGACCCCATTATGCACTCATTTGACCTTGCTTATTTAACTACTTTCAATTTACGCCTGATGACGATTTAGGCATATGTATCGAAATGTGTGTTCTAACAATTTATCAAGACATAGTATAATTGCATTACCCCACGTTCATAACTTTTAACTGAATCTCATGTTTCGAACATTTAAAGCGATACCCCGGGCTGAAATAACAGCTATATCCCTTGAAAGGTTACCTTTAAATATATTTAAATATGGCATCGATTATCGTTTCTTCATTTTATAAAATAACCCTAGTGTTATAGGTATATACCTTCCTACGACCACTGGCGGCTGACATATTGGGCGTGGCCGCCTTGTCCATGACATCACGCGACTAACACTCTTGTGAGTTAAAAGTTAATAACATGTGTGAACCAATGACCTATATAGGTCATTGGCGTCAACTGCCAAAGGTTTGAGCACTCGACTCTACATGTCTCGAGACGTAAACACCTTTTTTGAAAAATAAAAATATTGGATTGATCCATATTAGTGAAGCTCTTCTGTTTAATGATAAAAGTACCTATACATGGCCGGGCGGATAAATTTGACTGTAGTTTGTGCATTACACATTGTTTAAGATCCAATTATCAAATTGATATAACAGGATTAGAAAATTAGAGACCATAATTGAACAAAAGAAATGATTCTCTTATTACCGATATGCATTTTATTGCAGCCCGGACTATCGCTTTCAAGTAAAGTTCATCTCAGTGGAGACATACGTTGGACACTTTCAATGTACAAAGGTGATCCGGGATTAGTGCTAAAACTTTATGCCGACCTAGACAGTCAGATAGGTACCAGACCATGTTCAATTATAGAACCGGCAAATCCATGCATAGCTTGTCAAATCGTTTTACTATCTAGTGTTTTTGCAGAAACGGTTAAAACAGCCAGTACACAGCTGTTATTCCTGAAGATGACACGATATAATCTTACAGGTAAATTTTATATTTGGATTGAAGAATAACAATGTATGGACCAACGTGTTTTGATTGGACTATATACATGTACTGTTTGTCAGATTGCTATTTTTGATATACCGATTTTTAGCCCTAAGAGTATGGTTATTCCTAAACTCTTTTCTGTCTGACTTACAGGGATATAAATCAGCGAGAGCCTGTAAGCTGGCCTGCTAAGTTTCTATAATTATTTCTCTGTCACCTAAGACAGAATACTTAATTTCATCGCATATAAAACTTGAGGTTCGTCTCACAAAATATGCTTGAATGTGCCATTTTTTGGTTTAAATAGGCCACTTTCCGGTGACGTCACATCTTCTGGTCGTTTCCGCCAAGAATTGGTAGCGCTCGGTTTAATGTTCGACCAAAAAAGCATTGGTACATTAGAATTGTTGTTGATCAAAATTTTATAGAAAGACATGAAGTCGTAGGTTATAAATCTACAGGCTTTGATTTGGCGATAAACTTTTACCACATATCACCTTATCTGACCGTATCCGTCATATCAAACGGTCTTCTTTCAGTAATAAAACTGTAGTCCCACGCCCTTATTAACTGGACACCAGTTGTATAACTACATACAGAGCTAGTCTCAAACTAAATGACCCGCCAATATCTTGCAGTCAAAGTCTAGATAAAAGACATAATGATTAGAAATTCTATCTTAAAATTACGTATATGTACATTTTTAAACGCCTGTTGTATGTTGGCACACTTCTTTGCTATAATACAAAAGAAGTCCAGGGGACTAGTTGTTAGACGAAAGGTGTTGCTCATAGGAAAGTCATATACAGTAAGATAAAACTATATCGCCATCCTGGAGTGGTCATACAAGAATGAAACGGACTACACTCTCGAGTCCCTTTCATTTGTATAATGGGAACTAGCTGTACACTATATAAAATAGCCTTGCACGATGTGGCTACATGTTTAGCTTATATGCAAAATGATAGGGACTTGTCATTTTCTTCTTTTACTATGCAGCCTATACACGAATCAGGGATCAATCGAGTCCAGGGCTGGCCTGGTACTGCACCAGTTCCAATTAAACAGTATAGACTAAATCACAGTGATTTGATTTTTATGCTGGTGGGTAGACTTGCTACCAAGCCTACTGGATAAACTTGTTCTGTATAAATTATTGGTAATGTAAAATGGATTATCTCAAACTCTTAAATATATGAGCTTAGCGTATAGCAAAAGACAAGACAGACTGAATTGTTTACCGTGACCATCCTTTGACAACCGAATAACAACATCGACTGAAGATCGACAACAATTTATAAAGCCAACAGAATTACAAATGGACTGAGACTGTGTGTCCCGCTTTCCAAGGACACCCTGCGTAGAATTGGCTCAAACCATCATACGCTTCAATCGAGGTAACATAATACATTTTTACATGTTTTTTACTTTGCTTTTCATGGCTTAAAATCATATTACAGGTAAGTAGTTTGGTCCTTGGACATTACTGGCCAGATCATGTTTCTTCTGTTTGCTTTCTTGATTAGGGTTTCACAACGTAGTCAAGGGTATTTCACTTATATGACGACTGATTGTCCACTTCACACTATTCCTTGCCACATAACATTGAAAAAAACCCCTATAAAAATCACTCCTGCAATAGTGTGTCAACTCATATACTTGATGGTTTGTTTGTTTGTTTGATTGGTGTTTAATGTCTTACTCAAGGGTATTTCACTTATATGACGACGGATTGTCCACTCCACACTGTACACAGCCTTATTACGGTGGAAACCGGATGGAAACCTCCTTTAAACCACCCCGCGATTGCCGGAGCCACAACATGTGACTCGCTCATATACCTGATGGTCGACAGGCGGACACGATCGGTGAACGGTAAATCGAAGCAGGCTGAGTTTAGGAAGCTCACTCGCTGCCACTAAGCCACGGCCCCTGTACTTGATGGTAGACAGGCGGACTCAATATGGGAAACAATATATCGATGTAGGATTATTAAGCGCACACACTCACCACTAAGCCACGGCTCTCCTGTTGTTGTTTTTTTCTGGTTGATCACACAAGGTAACAGAATAAGATGTATGTGGGATTATCAAGTATATCATACATTGGCCTAAGCCATAAAGTTTCAAGTCGACGGAGATTGTATATCATTATCATGGGAGTAACATCAATTTACCAGCATTTCACTTATGGTAGTGTTGTTGTTGCTATTTAATGGTGTGCAATATCACCTTAATGCGAGTGAATTTTCATATACCAATAAATTAACCTGTAACTTGGAAATCCGCATATTCCACATTTGTGATAGTATGACTATCTACATGGCATTTGTGGAAAATATAATTTCGTTAACATCTTCCAGTATTTAAGAAAGTGCAGGTGTACGGTAAAGTGTACTTCTCAAAGATACAAAATCAATAAGCAATATCAAGCTTTTCTTTTTAATTTGTAGAAGTATCTTGAATTGGACCAGCAATTACTAACCGTAGCCTAGTTATAATGACAACCGACATAAACAAGTGTGCGGGCGTCAAGTGGACAAGACATCAGTCAGGGATTCTCCTTAGACCTATAATTTTGTCTGTTCAGTGGGTATCGATGTTTCTTCTGGGTGGATTTATTATAGCTATTTGCTGAATATGGAGCCAGATATATAAGGTTTTAAGTAGCCCTGGACAGCAGACCAGATAGGCCTATACTTGTGTGATCTGAGTTTAGATCTAAGGCGAATACGCGTCGTCTCGTTACACTCCACAACAGCAAGCCCAAGTCGTACTCTTAGCATAATATACATCTATTATATAATGGGGAGCGAATCCTATCATATAGATAGGATTCCTAAAGAAATCCCCGAAGAAATTGGAGAAAATCCAGTTTTATGTGTTAAACAACTCATTGAAAATAAACTAAAGCTGTTAAATATTTCGGTAGAAAATGCACATCGTGTTGGTAAACACAGAGACGGTAAAATCAGACATATCCTAGATAAATTTATTTATCGCCCACAAAGACGAGAAGTTCTATTGAAGGCAAAAGAATTATTGAAGTCAGACAGCGCCTTTATCACCGATGATTTAATACCTGAAGATAGGCGCCGCAAAGCCAACTGTCGTGAATTAATGTCAAAATTATACCAACAGGGAAAAAAAGTTAGATTTACACATGGCAAACTGTTTGTTGGCGGGGAAGAAGTGAACGTTGAAGAAAATTGAGCATTAATTTTGCTACACCTTTTTGAGAAATGTTATAAACACTGCCTTAAGTTTTGTTCGTGACTCTGCGTTTGACCTTATTATCCAACTATCCCGGGTTTCGCACCCAGGTAAAAACACGCTAACTGTTTGGTTTTCCATTTATCGAACATATTGTGACGTAATAATGTAATGGCTTTTACGAAACAATTCTTATTGTTTATGAACTGATTTCTCTTTAATTGAATCCGTTATACAATATACAGATTTATTCACCGGAATAGTTCTATGTCTGTTAAGATATAGTGCACCATATGTTCTGTGGACAGGTCTCTGCCACACCTATACATAACTCTTAAGTTTATTTCTCTATACTTGTCTTTCATTACGTTCAAGCAGAGTCCCACCTCCCGGTGTGAATTGTTACTTGTGTTCTTGCAATACACGGTCTCGTCATAGAGCACAGCGGTTGGTCAAACAATTCCCGTGCACCACACTCTCTGCAGTTCTGTCCAACATGTATGGTTCGTATGACTTGTTTTGTGACACAAATAGAAACTGGACGTATAATAATACACGAAGTGCGTCGGGCTTATGTCTTACAGTGTCCACTGTGTACTGCTGTCTACATGAACATGAACAAATTGAAAGATCCCAGTCACGTGAACGACCCTTTACTGATGCACAATGTTGTGCACAAGTATCGCCTACTACAATTATGCTATATTCATGTATGTATAAATCTATTTATATTGTCATTAAATGTCTTAATATGTGTTTATTTTACACAATTTTGTATCCCAATGTCTTGTTTACACACACACAAATAAACTTTGTTCAACATGATTTACCTAACAATAATGTACAGCGACAATGCGTCTTTCCCACAACTTATTCCACCCTCAAACCCCTTCTCTCTTCTTCCTTCCAGTTTTATCGACTATTACCTGGTACGCATCTCACATCTAATCATAATTTTCACTTAGATGCCCTCGACACAATGTGATTAACCCCGTTGAGCTAAATTATATAGAGCTCAACAAATGTCACATTGACGAGAATGAGCATGAAATAGCACATTGGAATTCTCTGAGTTAGCTACAATCTAACTATTTCACTGAGGATAGCTTTAACAAACACATTAATTCTGATTTTAATCAGCCCCAAAATAACTTTTCAGTATTTCACCTCAATGTCCGGAGACTTCGTAAAAACTACGAGGAAACATTAGGATATCTAAATAACCTTGATTATCAATTCTCCATCTTAGGTTTCTCCGAAAGTTGGCTTGATGGATCGTCAGAATCTCTATTCGATTTCCCAGGATACACATCGTTCCCTGCACAAAGGAGTAACAAGAAAGGGGGAGGGGTCATGCTTTAAGTAAATGATCATGTGACTTCCTGTTCAGTTAGACATGACCTATCTTGTTATGACGAGGGTGAGTTTGAGTCACTTTTTATTGACGTCACCATAAAAATGTCAGCCTAACTTGTAGGTAGTATTAACAGACCCCCTGGCGCCCCGCCGGGCCATTTTAATAACAAATTCGAATCTCTTCTAAACAATATTCCTTGCAATAAAAACTGTGTACTTATTGGCGATTTTAATTTGGAACTTCATTGGGACGTTCACGCTGCCACTAAGGAATTCTTAGAAATGCAAAAATGTCACTATTTCTTTCCGCAGATTACCAAACCTACCTGTGTAACAAACCATTCTGCAACGTTGACAGATAACATTTTTAGTAATTTTCATGAACATAATTTGCTATCAGGTATTCTTCTTACAGATATATCAGATCATTTCCCTATCTTTTGATCAATCTTACACCATTCAGCCAGCTTCTTATTTTGCCAACCGTATTAAGTCCCCCAGACAGAATGAAGCGTTCGAAGAATGGATTGATAACGTAGATTGTAGCGACTTACTTACCATTGATAACGTTAACGAGCTCTTAACCAGTTTATTTTCAAGTTCACTGCCATCTACGAGGAGATATACACACTCTCTTCTGTGCGCGCTCCCTCGCGTAAAATCCACAAACCCAGGATATCATTTTGTATTCTGAATTCCATTCATCACAAAAAGCAGCTTTATAGAGATTACCTCAAACCTCCGAACTCCTTTAATCGACAAAAGTATAGAAAATACAGAAATAGGTTAACTAAACTGATTAAACAATTAAAAAAAGCTATATTTTGAAACAAAGTTCAATGAACAAAACAATAATATCAAAGG
>JARFOD010162237.1:0-11924 GCA_031763545.1 Mopalia muscosa | reverse complement strand
TTTTGACAGTTTTCCTATCTCTTGCATGTTAAAATTTCTTAAAATAGGGTGTCCAAATGAGGCAATTCTTCACTTCAGTGTGTCCATTTGGATGGGTGGACGGGTGTCTGCCTAACCCCTTGGTGCCAAAGCTTTATAGTATATGGCTATGGGCACATCATATCTTTTAGTGAGAGAAAAAAAATGAAAACTCTTCCCACGATTGTCTCGAGGCGTTTTCTCGAAAAATACTGATTTTGAGATATTAATATTTCCCTAAATTCCTGATATTCTAGATTGATAACATTTATATGTTTCAGCAACACCAGCGTGTCATCCGACAATCCTGAAGCAGAAACAGGCGAAATGTAAGTTTGACTCCACTTATTAAAATGCTTTGCGTATTAAACTGTTAAACTCTTCCCAATTTTAATGTTCACTTTATTAGGTTTGAGTACGGGCCTGTGCTGTAATCTTTTCCGGCATCACCTTAATAAAGCAATATTGCTTTAGAATACAAACTTCGTTGATGATTGGATTGACAGAAGTGGTCAAAATCAGTAGCAAACAGGTGTTAAACTAACACTGCAAATAATTTGGTAAGAGTTATCAATAGGGTCTCCTAGTCCTAAAATAAGCATGACCATGAGAAGACCCCTTTGGTGTGTTTTTCCTAACAGCACAGGACTGTAGTATCAATACAACTATAACCATTCATTTGACTAATATATTTTTTTAGGAAGAGGGCAGCAGCTAAAGAATTGATAGAGAAGTATTATTATCAGCTGACTGATGGGTGTGGCCAATCAAACTGTGATAATCCAAACTGTTCATCCAGCACAGACTTTTGTCTCAAACATGCCACCAAAAGTGAAATGGCTGTCCATGCCATTGACTTGTTTAAGAAGAAAGCCAGTCTGTGCGAAAGAACCCCATCTAAAGTGGCAAGACCGGGAAAGAGTAGTGCCTCAATTTCAGATAATCAGCCATCTTCAAGTAAAATAACATCAACCACACCATCTGAAACAAAGAATAACACATCAGAGGAAGGGACAAATTTAGGTATTTTTTGTCAAATGTTTGTAGTCAAGTTCATTTTTTATGACTATTTATTAATTGGTATATTATTAAAATAACTGGGTAAGAAAAGAAACTACTTTAGTACTCTTAATGCCAAAATCTGTGTGTTGTGGTGAAAAATATCACGAAAATAATATTATTATTTCAATTTCCTTATTTCAGCACCAAAAGAGATAAAATATCTGACAGAGGAGAAATTGTTGAATATAATAGAAGTATGTAAGAGTGCTGGTAACTATTCTCTGCTGAGAAGAACTATAGGGGAAGTGTTTAACAACCCCGAGTCTCTTATGCTCAGTTTCCGACAAACACCTGTTCATAAGGAGGAGATTCGTGCGATGCAGGGTGACCTGGATAAGGATAAGGACGATAAAGCTGGCTCAGATGATGAAGATGAACTGGCTAATGTTAGACTAGCTGACCATCCTGCGCCAAGTGTTACAACTGACAATTTTGACATAGACCTTATCTCTGTACGAAAATCTTACACAGCCCTCCTGGCAATTCCAGATCAGCCATTCCAGGGAGCGCTCATCAACGCATTACTTTACCTCTCCCGTACTGTAGACATGGATCTACGATACAACAAACCCCTTGACAAGGACATTAATTACTTAAATATTTTCATCGTGGTTATGGAGAATCCTAGTTTACATAGTCCAGAGTATGTGGAAAGAGCATACCCAGACTTCTGTAAGGCATTAGGTAACTTGCCCTTAAAAGCACAAGCCACACTAGCAAAGTTCTGGTCTGAGTATGGTAAAGAGCGTCTCCATCAGATGGTAGAGTCTTTACAGCAGTTGATAACAGTGAAGGTAATCAATGGTGAGGGTAGCTGGGGGCGATCCTGTAGTGTCAGTGATGATGATGGTATCGGCGGTGCCAGCAAAGTTCTCAAAGTTCTCTTCTATGCCAGTATTTATGGTGGGGAAAAGGACCCTCCCAGTCTACTAGAAGCTGAAAAAAATATAGTTTTGTCGGATGATCCCTTTAGTGATTTGTTACAGGGGGCTGTAGGTAGAGAGCAAAAAGAACCGAGACAGCAAAAGGAGGAGCCATTAGGCAGAGAGTTAGGTGTGGATCCCATTAACTGTAGACGCCCACTTGTTCCTTATGAAGACTTTGTGAATGAACCATTAAATGATTACATTGATATCCCAAATGACTATGCAAATTATAGAGCAGATGAATCATCAAAGTTCTCTTTTGTAAACCATAGTTTCTTGTTAACCACGGCGTCCAAACACATGAGCATGTACTTTGATAACCGTATGAGGATGTTGAATGAGAGGAGGTCATCTTGGTTACATTCTATAGTTAATGGAGATCCATCTATGCCCTTTTTGCGACTACGTGTTAGGAGAGACCATTTGATCGATGATGCTCTTGTTGGGGTGTGTATTCCATTGTTATTTCTTTAAGCTTATATCTGTTTCACCCATTCTGTTAAACAATACTTAACTCGCATTGATTATAATCTTGACGTTAGACAAAAGTAAAGTTACAGCTTTACTCACATTAAGAATTCCTACATAAGTTGTTAAATATCTTGTTTTAGGGGCATATAGAACTTGGTTATAACATTCAACATAAGACTTGTATGGATGCTCTGTTATTAAACAGAAGTTGTCATCCATACAAGTCTTATGTTGAATGTTAAATATCTGTGAATAAATTCTCAAAAGTCCCCACCCTCTGGCTAAGGATAGTTAATCTTTCCTTAGCACTAGGAAAATTAACTATCTGACATTATGGAAACAATTCACAACTTGGTTCTGCTAATGTTAATTATTTTTGAAAAACACGGCGGTCATTTAAGAGAAAATGGGCATGGTTTTAAAAAAAAAAAATCAATCAACATCGATCAATTAATAGTACCCACGCTGATTATTAAATTGTAAAATAAATAACTTTTTCTAATAACATAGAATGTTTTCCTAAGGTGGTATTTTCAGCCACCTACAGGCATAGTGTTAGCCAGCCACCTGTTTACTTGCTGCTATGACCAGCATCTCTCTGCCTATATAGGTGTGGAGGATTAACAACCCTGCTGGAGGTTAATAGTCTTACAATGTGGTCATTAATGGTCATGAAGCAGTAGACAGTGATCTGTTCCAAACTTAGACCACATTTGAAGCTGCTCTCTGATAAGGGCTTTCCAACATTTTGGAAACTCTTCTCATCTTGGTTTTGCTGATGTCAATTATTGTTGGAATACACCACTGTCATATAAGTGAAATACTCTTTAGCACAGCGTAAAATACCAATCAATCAATCACCATTTGATTGTTTGTTTGTTTGATTGGGGTTTCGCTTATATGACGACGTGCCAGCCCAATGGGTGAAAGAAACCACCCTCGACACCACTGGCAACAAACAAAGACAGGACAGGACAAATACAGGATGACAACAACAGGACACAATACAAACGCCACAGATCAGCTTCCTGTTCCCCATTAGCTCTGAGAGAGCACCAGGGCAGCATGAAGCTCCCTCCAGCCGCCCGCTCTATCTTAGGAAGATTAGAGTTCAGTGCTTAGATGCTTAAGCCTACCCTAGAAGAAATTTATGGGTTAGAAAATTATTTTAAGTACTGTAGCATTTTCTTACCATTTTTGTGTATTTTTGTGTTACAGCATAGCATTGAATTTTCATTTCTGTGTCTCAATAAATGTAATATTAGTGTATTCAACACAGGCCTGTGCTGTTGGGAAGAACAGTCAGGTTATGCAAACTGGAACTTAATTTAGGAGGACCAATTTATAGGTTTTCCAAATTTGTCTAAATTTGCATGTTGATATTGATTTTCACAAATTTTGTCATTCCATAATTAATCAAGATTGTGTTTTATAACAATTTTGCTGAATTTTTAGCCAAGGCACATATATGTATTCAAAAAAAGCAGCAAACCAGGAGAAAATGCAAAAGCAAAAGGTTTGATATCTCACAAAACTTCAAAGGACAGATTTTAACGTTAAGCTGGATAATTTAACAGCACAGGCCTGATAATAGTATCATTCAGAATGTACGCGATAAATTCCCTTATGATTCTAATCTACTTGGCATACCTGCTGAGTCACATCCAACATCTGCTGGCAATGTCTCTAGTTGGTTTCCTGAGAGTAGATTGCTGAGATCAGAGACTATAGAATCGGTTGCCTCCGCCATGATTTCTCTCCCATCTTACAATAGGTAAAACAATGAATGTCTAACACATCTACAAAAGTAAAATGGACACATGTTAATTACGGAAACAAATTTACCATAGCCAGATCAACCCGGCTTGTAGTGCAGGTTCTATAACTACATCCATCAGAATAATGCAGTTTGATTGTCTGACTGGTGTTTAACCCCTTCTTAATTGGCATAACAGTTTGTTGCTTGAGCTGTGCTCAGGGGCTTAGCCAGAAATCTGAAGTAGGGTGTCCAAAAAGGACATTTTGCTACACTTTCCATATAACAGGGTTACACTGGCAACAAACAAAGACAAGAAATTACAAATACAAGATGTACGGTAATACGAAGACATCACGAAAAGTCAGCTTCATGGTGCCCCTTTGCTCTGAAAGACCCGGGGCAACAGACGTAATAAAACTGACTCATAGATATACATATCTACCTGTTGTCCACAGATGGTCTGGAACCTGTGAGCAGTGCAGAGACACACAATAGATATCCTACAGTACTAAGCATCAAGCCAGGTATTGTTGGAATATGTAATTAACGACAGTATCTTGTATAACAAGGGGCAGTTTATCAATTTAGCTGTATCTAGCACATACAAGTCACAACAGGCTTTCTGTAACATTAGAGTAGCGGGATATAAATGACCATTTGGAATTTTGGATACAATATCCATTTTCTCAAATTTGTTTTAACTTTCGTTTTTAGTTGGAGTGCAAATGTGGTTTGAGCAATAAGAATATTTTGTGATAGATAAAACACACAGGTATTGCTCTGACAGTAGTTGGGATGAACCAAAATGAGGAATTTCCCATTTGACATACATGTATATAATCATAATGTATATGGCATTTTTGTTTATTTGTTTGATTTGGGTGTAACCTCGCACTCAAGGGTATTTCTCTTATATGATGATGGATTCTCCACTTCACACTGTTCCTTGCCTTATTATGGTGGAAAACCACAAAGAAACCTCGTAAAAACACCCCCGCAGTTGCCAGAGCCAAATCATGGGACTCACTCATATACCTGAGGGTCAACACACACACTCAATTCGGTGAACGGTACATTGAAGTAGGCTTTAGTAATAGCACTCCCTAAGCCAGGCAGCCCAGAGTATGTCTCTTCAGAAACAAGATAAATTTTTTATTTCATCATCAGTCTATGAAGTTTGTTTCTCTTCGTTTGATTTGGGTTTAACGCTGTTATTTCACTCATATGATCGTTTGCCAAACCAATCGATGAATTTTGATGGATTGGTGTTTTACGTGGTGCTTAAAGGTATTTCACTTATATGGCGGCGGTGTTTTCCAACAATAATTGACACTAGCACAACTAAAATGTGAAGTCTTTCCATAATGTTAGAGAGTTAATTTTTCCCCAGTGCTTAGTAAAGACAGTATTGCTACTCTCCAAACAAACTGCCCTTAGCCGGAGCGGCAGGCTATCTTAGAATGAGCTAGTTCCTGCTTGTTATAAGGGTGTATCCAAGAGTATTTCCCTTAACAAGATAAATTTTTATTTCATCATAAGTGTAAAAAGTGTGTTTGTTTTCATTTGATTGGGTTTAATGCCTTAGTTAAGGTTGTTTTACTCATATACAAGAGACAATAAATTTGATTTTACTTTGAATATTGTTTACAATCAATATAAGCACTGAAGTACTGTCATACTTTTATTGCGACACACAGAGAGACATACAAAATCTTTTTATTTTATAAACTGAACATTCACAAAATAAGTAAGAAATAAGACAAGATAACACGAAACCGATCCAACATTAAAATACCACTTGAGACAAAAACGTAGCAGAGTTGACACATACAAGACGATTGTTATGGCAAGCACATACAGATATATTATAACATATAAATGCCATTAGCACCATTGCAACAGATATGAATTGGCAACATATGGTTTAAAGATGAGAAAAATAAAATTGTGATATATATATATTAGTTACATTTATATCTGCTTAAAAGTACTGATAAAACAGATTTACTGAAATTCCAACGACAAAAAATATAAAAATATTGAATTAATAATAGAAATTATAAAACTATAAATATAAAATAAACATGAGTCCCAGTAAGAAAAGTTGAGCATAGAGAACACTTGTAGTCGAGATCGTCCCACATGCAGAGCTGCCAGCAGAATTTCTGGTAGTTTTAGATCTTCCTGAGATCATTCGGCAAATGTGCATTTTTCTTCTAATTTTAATAAATTTTGTCAATCTTATTTTCTACAATGAACATTTTTGTATTTAAAAAATCAGCAAAGTAGTATCGAGTGACCGATGCGAATGTTGGGTTATTTCACAAAAATTTAGATAAATGGAATGGCAAGGATATTGCCTTTTATTCCGCTACAGACCCTCAGTAGACAACTCATTTCATTTTTTGGGAAACTGAAAAGACAGTGATGTTGCATGGAAATTGGGATGACACTGATTCCTGTCATTTCAGTTTATACTAACTCTTATTTGAAATCTTACACAACCTTCGGGAAACCAAGTGAGACTGATGTGACATCTAGAAATATTGATTTTGCCTGCCATTCCACTACATGGGCTATCAGTATGTATACTTACCTGTGTCATTTTGATTTGTCATTGGGTATCATTAATCGTTCAGGTTAGTAAGAAACTAGTCAACATACTGGGCTAGAATTAACCTAAGTGTTTGTTTCATTGGTGCTTAATGTCATAGGACCTACTTATTACGATTCTTTCACAAACATAACTGAATACCAGTCCAATGGAAGAAGGAAACTACCCCAGGCAACAAACAAAGCGAGACAAGACAATTACAGGATATAAAAAGATATCTCACAACAGATTAGCTTGCTTTTCTCCTTTAGCTATGAGAGCATCATGGGAAGCTTGTATCAACCACCTGCATAAATAATTAAATTTAAAGAGAAACACAAATATCATATATTGTGGATATCCATGAAGTAACAATAACAAGTTTCTCAAATGTAACGTTCAGATACATCACTAGACAAATACTAAGTAGTGTGACTTTCTACTGTAATTGTAAAGCGATTTCACAGTCAACACTCAACACTAGCTGTCACCAACGCCTATTACAACAACACCACATGTTAAATCATGTTTGGCAGATTGTTAGTCTGGCATCAGTTCAGGGGGATTCAATTGGTCATGGTTTTCAATGAAGTCTATAGAAATATTTGCTCACTAAACAGCTTAACAGGCACACAATACGACAAACGATACACGAACTGGACCCTAGATTAAAAAAAGAGTTTACCTTCCTTCGCGTGACTAGGCCTAAAACAGAAAGCTATCGAGTTTCACTTTTATGTTTACCGTGTTTGGTGTGACGCGCCACAACAGTCTGAAATTGGGACTAAACTTAAGACCGGAACTATTTTTTATTTCTCACTCATGTAATATCATGATATTTAAATAATTCGACTGGAGATTTACGTTTACTTGTTTTATTCAATGTTCTTTAATGCAGCTTTAATGTAAGCTGTCGTTCGATTTTATTTTCATATATCACATTGTGAGTTTTATCATAACTGCTTGTTGTGGCGCGAATTATTGAAACATGTGCGTTTTTGACAGCAGATTGCAGACTATATATGAGCTATCCGTTTATAACTAGTCTTATATCTTCTGATTTCGCGAGCTATAAGTCTAGCAGACAGTTACACCCAACAGTTCAAGTCCAGCTTTCTCTTACGTAACCACCATAGGACCAAGTAGGCTATATTGGTAGTGGATAACTTTGATAAGGCTACAAGTAGGCCTGCATGCACATGTAGGGCCTACATGATATGAGCAGAGATGCAGAACTCTGCAACTATAGTCCAAGTGACCCGGACGTTTTTTTTTAAATATATATTTAGGTTTCCTCCTGGTTTTCCGCTGTTATGAGGCTAGGTGTAGTGTGAAGTGGACAATCTGTTGTCATATTTTTATTTTTTTATTTTTATTTATAACTTTAATACAGACACTCAGTCCATATACATGTTAAACAGTCTATAAATTTTATTTGTATGCAGTATCATACATGTAGCACAGAATGCCATTTGGCATGAATTAGAGTAAGCTTAGATATACCCTTGAATAAGCTTATAACATTAATGATTAAACCCCAATCAAACAAACTAACAAACCAGTTAATGGCAAATCCGATTGGAGATTGGATTTTGTTGACAGACTGTTGAGATGCAGAAGGGAAGCCAGAACCTCTGTTGTGTATTATGCCAAAATAGTATCCAAAAGAAATCTATCAGGTAACTTAGGCCAGTGGAATTATTGTTCATGTTTTGCGTCCACCGCCCGCATGGCTCTGTGACGGCCACACGAAAAGTTCATTATTTGCAAAAAAAATCATTATTTCTGGAAAATCCCACCACATTTTTATTTTCACCAAGGACACGTCATAAAAACATCTAAAATGTCATAAAATGCAACTCAACCCCCTCTCCATTTCAAGGTTGAATTATCTCCGCTGACAAATGACCGCGATGTACCGTATGTACACTTGTACATGCACTGCAACCTTCCACTCTCGTCGACGATCGATGGCGGAAAAGGCCGAGCATTAATGACGGATGACAGGCAATCTACAATCTATGAATAAATGCATAGAATGGCTTAAACTATTAGTTCACGTTATATTTTAGTACTACGCAAAATAATGAATAATGAATAATGAAAAAAAGCCTCGTGTTTTTTCAAAATCCTTCGGACGCAAAACATGAACTTTCATTCTCATTCCGCGAGTCATGGCCTTAGGAAGCGCACTCGCTACCACTTTAGTCGTAGTTTAGAAGCCACAGCTGCGGGCAGGCCTACCTGTAGTCCTTATAACTCCTTACAACTTCCCTCACATTGCTTTGTGTCATTTGCATCAAACAACGGTATTAATCAAACATATTAAAACAAAAAAAAACATAAATAAACCGTAACCTTCTAGTTTAGCTTTTGTTATGCCACACTCGCCAGCGATCAGTCTATCCCAAACGTGGTCAGTTCCCACTCCTAAACATGTCACCAGCCCCATCCCGGTAACGACAACCCGCCTGGCTGTGCCCCCAGATGTGGAGAGTCCACGAACAAGTGATACCGACATAGTAAAAATGAATTAAACAACTCAAACTAATTTAAAGTAAGCCTACATATTCCACTGACAACGAGTTGTCGTTGTTGTGACAGGTTATTTTAAAAGCGCCTCCTATCGGAAGTTTGTCTCATTAAACGCTGAGAGTTATCTGCTCGTAGTCACTTAAGGCGTATTATAAAATAAAATCAATTCTAGTTCATATGTCGAGACATTGACTCTAAGATACACCAGGGACATCATATGAGAATGTTTATTATATTACCCAAAGAGATACAAATATAGTCGATAAATACCAAAATGTCAGCTAAATGTACCCAAATACATGTCCATTCTGCTATTTCTTAAGGTAAGGAAGCTCTAAGTAGGATAAAGCATGCAGACCTTTGAATGAAGGGGGCAAAAAACAGCAAAAACCCAGTTGATTTAAAAAGCAAAAGCATGGATCCCTTACAGAATAGCACGGGTGTTTTTAAAATACTAAATAACATTTACTTCATTCTATTACTGTCATTTGATTTCTTACGGCACTGAGTCCATTGACCTTATAATCAACTTTCAGACAATTATAAAAGCCGTTTTATACCGTCAACCTTTATTCTACATGTGTTGAATTCTTTTCCACATATATGTGAAATTTGATCACTTTTCCACATATATGTGAAATTGAATTCAACATATGAGGAAAAGAATTTGTCATATGTTTAAAAGAATTTGACATATGTGAAATTCTTTTCCACATATATGTGAAATTAATCATTTAGTTAACATATGTTGAAAAGAATTTCACTTATGTATAAAAGAATTCAATATAAGTGAAAAAGTATTCGGCATATCTAAAATAAACGTCAACACATGAGGAAATATTTTTCACTTTTATAATTCAATATAAGTGAAAAAGTATTCGACATATCGAAAATAAACGTCAACACATGAGGAAATCTTTTTCACTTTTGTAAAATAAATGGGTGAGCGAGGCTCATGATGTGTGAAATAAAAGCACCCACAGCATAATAGAATGTAAGGTTTTGTATTGTTGACTGTAAATATATGCGAGTGTTCGACTTTTGGCAGTCTGCGCTTAATGACCTATATACAACATAGGTCATTGTCCACACTTTGCTTTGTTTGTGTTGTAGTCTCGCTACAGTGGACCAACTGATCAACTGTCTCGAATCAGGACTGTGCCCTGGTGAGGCTAAACTTGCACAGCATATGGAATATATTCCAATCGTCACATGGCGTTCGTCCGGAAAGTCTTCACAAGACGATAGGAGAAGAGATGAAGGTTGGACAATGTCCCTTGTTCTGGGGAGAAATCATGTCTCACTTTTTTTGATGAGTGGAACTTGTTTTAACATATCTAAATAAAAGCGTATTTACATAAGTAAATTTTTTTTTGACATAAGTGAAATAGTTTGGTTTTAGTGTTTTATTTTACCTACCGTATGTGAAAACAAATTTCACATCTGTTGAAAACAATTCTACAGATAATGGAACAATTATACATATGTACAAACAAACAAAAACACGGCAAATTTTTATTTTACATAAGTGAAATTCTTTTTCGCATTAGTGAAAATTTTTTTTTAACATAAGTAAAAAAGAATTTCACATATGTTCAAATGAATTGTACGTAAGTAAAATAAAAGCAAAACTAATTCGACAGAGTTAGAATAAAATAGTGATAAAACGGCTTGCCATAAGCCTGCCTACCCTAGAAGAAATTTATGTGTAAAAAATGTGTTTTTCAGAAGTATTTTGTTACTATTTTGTGTATAACTATTTTCGTGTTACAGCATTATAGGCCTACAGAATATTAATTTGTGTGTGTATTTTGATGGCCTGTTGGTGTATTTCACAAAAATTATGTGACAAAATACTCCCGATACACTGGGTAATCAGGACTGTAATATGGCATATCCCACCAAACATATCGTCGTCTGTTAGGGTTGTCTCACCTTTATCCCGCTGCATGTTGACATATGTTATTTAATTTATTTGTAACTAAATACTTATTATATTTTGGGGGTTCGATTTAATATTTGACTTATTATTATTTTTTATTTTTTCAATTAACCTATCAGAAAAGCCACTATACGAAAACCGCCATTTCTGTTTTGAACAAAATTAACGTGCAGTGTGTTACCAGACTATCAAGCCGTTATCGAAGTTAACGCGAGAAGAGTCTGGTTCACGCGAGACTGGTGACACAAATTATATATGTATACATACATCTACCCTTGTATAACCAGCGATCGGATTACAGTATAGGCCATACTGATACAATACGCTGGTAGATAGAGAGCTGTTTGTTAGGTATCGCTAGCTGGAGACGCTCGATAACACCAGCCAATGAAAGTCGATCTTTCAACGCGCTTTCGGTTTTGATTGTTTGCTTGGTTACAGGGGCAGCACATCCTTGAGCCTCCATTTTACAAACCTGTTTGTTCACGTGCCCAGGTCATCCAATAACATTTTGTGTGATTTTTAAGGCTGACTCCGGGTTTCACAGGCATCTGATTGGACAACGTCGTTCTTCTGCTTTATGCCCATACCTAACAAAAAGCTCTATATCTACCAGCG
>JARFOD010162216.1:0-11925 GCA_031763545.1 Mopalia muscosa | reverse complement strand
CTGTTGCCCTGGTGTTCGCAGAGCTAAAGGGCAACGGGAAGCAGATTTGATTGTGATGTTCTATATTTTTGTCCGTCATCATTTAAGTGAAATACCCTTGAGTACGACGTTAAACACAAATCAAACAAACAAAATAATTTATTCACACCTGAAATTTCATTCAAAGGTTATATTACAGTTTCTTCAAAGAGTAATTGTTTTGTGATGTCTCAAATTGTCCTCTTTTTGCTCTGTATTGTCTTTGTTTGTTGCCAGCGGTGTAAAGGGTGGTTTGGATGATGCATAAATCCTGGCACTCTGTCCTGTTAGTGAAACAACCTTAACAATAGTGTTGAACCCCAATCAAACAGGCAAACAAACTTTATTTTCTTCCAAGTTAAGTCCTCATGAAAACAATATCAGAAACCATTTATGTGGAATGTTTCAGGTAAATGGTCAAGTGCTGTATGGCAGGAGTCATTTGAATGCTTCTGCTATAATAAAGGGCCTTACAACATCAGCCGTCAAATTAGTTCTTCTCAGGTAAGTTCCTCTTTAGTCTATGACAACGTTGTCCTCAAATATTCTGTTGCACAAACATGACTTAAAATCAAAGAACCGCATCCCAGAAGCAATTTCAGGGTATCTTTATAAAATCATGAACTGAAATATTTACAAATGGTTGTAAATTTATAGAATTGGGTCTATGTTTTACTGAAATGCGATGTTAAGAAAAAAAGGTGTATTTTGAAAACGCATGGAGTCGAAACTTAAACTAGTTTCATCTGCAGAAATGCCCAAAGAGTCACTCAATCTAGGCAATGAACTAAATTCTGAATATTCAACATAAGCTGCAATTTTATGTAAATATAACAGTTGCTTTTAAAATCAATTTTATGCGGAATGTGTTTTCGTTAAAAAAACACCACCCGATCAAATTGTATGTAGGTGATTAGGTACTCATTACTTATAGAACGAGTCAATGAATTTGCTCTTAATTTTAGAGCATTCGGATATCATTGAATATTAAGTTATTTCTAGGCTGTACAGTATGTTGAGAAAACTGTTTTTGATCTCTTTATATGATTCAAATGATATTTTACCTTTCAGGAGAGAAGATTTCTTAGATCAAATGGCTGTGAAACCGTTAAAACTTACTCCAGTGTTACCTACAGAGGTAAGTTTTCACCTAGATGTCCATGATAGATTGATTGCTGCATTGAAACTCTCCTTATGTTGTATTAATAGTTGTACAATTCTTAAATCAATAGTTGGATGATTGTTATACTGTAATGAAATCTCTTCAGTAGCTCTGTTTAGTCGTTGTTTTTTTGGAACTGTACTTGTGTTTATTAAAGCGTTAAATCCACAACCCATTTTCAAATGTAAGTTTAAAAGACAAGGTTAAAAAAGATATCTTCATTATAAAGCATTATGAATGGTTTTAATCTAATTCCTATAAAAACATTGTAATGCTTTGTCAATTGTTATTTAAAGTGCAATTGAAAGATTTTGGTTTAAATTTTTTTTATCAAAATTAATAAATGGACATTTGATATCAACTATTACTTTGAAAAAAGAAATTCTAGCCTTCTCATTAAATCTGTATAGTATTTCCAACAGATGGTTTCTGTGATTTTAATGGTGGAAGTGCATATTTGAATGTTATCTTTTTATATAGATAAAGTTAATGTTGTTATAGAATGAAATATACCTTAAAGAGCATTTTTTGACATAGATGCTTCACTAATTAGTACCTGGAATAATTAGTACCTGGAATTGATGTAGAACTGAAAATCTCTATGTTTGGGTGTTAATTAGCCTGTAGCCTCAGTTTTTGATGTTGTTGTTGTTGTTTTTATTTCAGGTCCCAAGTTCAACAAAAGTAGCAATACGTGTAAGTTTAATATAGATTGCTGTTTTCTGTCAATTTGTGGTGGAATGGTCGTGTTGTCAAAAAGCTTCTTCAGCAACAGGAACCTGAATTGCACCTGCTCAGGTAGCAGTTGAAGGGAGCTCCCTGTTCCCCTGTTGCTCTCAGAGCTAAGGAACAATGCGAATCTGAATAGTTTATGGTATATTTACTTTGGATCTTGTGATTATCATGTCTAATCATTATTTGGTGGTAAGCGTGTCAGCCTAATAGTCTTACTTCTATGTACTGCTCACCAGTTTGAGTCCATCTGTCGATCATCGGGTATGTGCTTGAGTCACAAGATGTGCCTCCAACATTCCATTGGGTGGTTTTCGCTAGTTTTTTTGTTATAGTTTTCCTCAGTTTTCCTCCATATTTACCAGAAGGAAAAATGGACAATCTATTAACATGTAGGTGAAAAAGTGTTGAGTAAAGCCCCCACTTAAACAAACCGACAAATGAAACGTTTTTTGAGAAGACATATTGCCAACTAACAAATTCAACATATGATTAATTTATATAAATTTGCGGTTTTGAACCGAAAGAAATCCTACACAGACTTTGTCAGTCAAGCATCAATACAATTACCCAATATAGTTTTCCAGTAGTTTAGCTGTGTGCTTATATAAAAATCACATATCGTTCCAATTAGGTAGACACATTTAATGTCCTATAGTCTAACTCATAATTACCTATCAAATTAGTTCAATTTGTAATCCTGCTATCTTGGCATGGAGTTACACTATGAGACTCCCTGTTGTCTTCCATTTGTTGATTTTCACTGTCAGGTCATTTCCTGGTCAGATAGTAATTAAAAGCTCCTATAACTCAGCCAGTACAATGTGTCTAGCAGACGTGTGACTCGCTCACTATTGGGACCGTCTAATAATTAGTAGTTAGAATCCCATTAAGTCTGACATAAGACAAAGACAGTGAGTTCTATCTTGTCCCTCAGAGTTGTTAGAATCCTCTTCATCATGACTGTTCTGAAGGATACCCTGGTGATCATGACTGTTCTGAATGTTATCATGGTGATCATGATTGTTCTGAATGGTACCATGGTGATCATGACTGTTCTGAATGGTACCGTGGTGATCATGACTGTTCTGAAAGGTACCATGGTGATCATGACTGTTCTGAAAGGTGACATGGTGATCATGATTGTTCTGAATGATATCATGGTGATCATGACTGTTCTGAAAGGTACCATGGTGATCATGACTGTTCTGAATGGTACCATGGTGATCATGACTGTTCTAAATGGTACCATGGTGATCATGATTGTTCTGAAAGATACCATGGTGATCATGACTGTTCTGAATGGTACCATGGTGATCTTGACTGTTCTGATTGGTAAAATGGTGAGCAGGGCTGTTTTGAATGATTCCATGGTGATCATGATTGTTCTGAATGGTATTCCATGGTTAGCATGATTGTTCTTAATAATGTAACATGGTGATCATGACTGTTCTGAATGTTACCATGGTGATCATGACTTCTGAATGATACCATGGTGATCATAATTGTTCTGAATGATACCATGGTGATCATGACTGTTCTGAATGTTACCATGGTGATCATGACTTCTGAATGATACCATGGTGAGCATGATTGTTCTGAATGATACCATGGTGATCACGATTGTTCTGAAAGGTACCATGGTGATCATGACTGTTCTGAATGGTGCAATGGTGATCTTGACTGTTCTAAATGGTATAATGGTGATCTTGACTGTTCTGAACAGCACCATGGTGATCTTGACTGTTCTAAATGGTACAATGGTGATCATGACTGTTCTAAATGGTACCATGGTGATCATGATTGTTCTGAATGATATCATGGTGAGCATGACTGTTCTGAACAGTACCATGGTGAGCTTGACTGTTCTAAATGGTACCATGACTTTCTTGAAGCGGACCGTGCTCATATCACTGGAGAAGTTTCATCTTCTTTCCGATATTATGGGTGAGTGGTTAGATGTTCCTGTGACCAACTGATTATCAGAATGAAAGGTATCACAGGAAGAATCTGGTGTGGTATATATCACTGTCAAGTTGAATATCATGTTTTTTAAATGTGTAATTTAATAATGGGAGGTTGCATTAAATCTTTTGAATTGAACATGTATTTTATAAACTGAACATTGTGATTTGAATTAAAAAAATAATTTAAATGTCCTTTTTACTACACTACAAACACCACCCAAAATATCCGTATAAGATAGTATAAGTATTAAATCAAATTTCTTATTTGTAAATATTTTATTTAATCAATTTTCCATAATACAAAATGGTTGATTTTAGAGTTTCAATGTTATAAACTGAAGATAAATAATATCTATTTAGTTTGACAAACGGTTCTTCGCCATTTTTGCTGGAACACATAAGAGTAAAGTACAGCATAACCCACAATCTACCAAACCTAGTAGGGTCCACTCAGAGATATTATATCATCAGAAGTGTTCCTTTTTGGCATTATTAGACGCCAGCATATAGATCTGTTTCTCATAAATCCATTTTCCTTAAAAAGCATATTTTTTAAACGATTTATTTCTAACATTTTTTTAAGAACCTAATGTATTAAATTTTAGGTGCCCGATTACCGTGATGGATCCTCCCCTACACCTGAAATTAGTATACGAGAATCATCACAGGTTACCATTCCCACTACTTCTGACAAACAGATTAAAATTATCACACTCGAAAAGGTAAGTTCAATTTAATAACATTCTTTCTTATTATATCTATATCACTATGGCTTCAAGTAGATTGTTGGAGGAGGAAATTTACAAGAATAGTTTTGAAATCCAAACTGTTTTGATTTTAATATATACAATCAGTCTTATTATATAACATTAGTCCGACATGGAACAACCATCTATGGTAATCATATAAGAGTTTACCTGTTTAGTATGACATAAAACAGGTACATTTGGAGCAATGATCAAATGATGTGTTGTTTTCTTTTGTGTTCAGGGTACCACAGGGTTAGGGTTTGCTATCCGTCAGGAAACAGAGGATGGGAAATCAGGTATTTTTGTGAAGAGTGTTACCCCAGGAGGTGTGGCAGCGGAGGTGAGTTCCTGGCTTAGTGGGTTACAAATAATAAGGAGATATCTTAGCCACTATTTTACCAAATGGGTACATCAGGCCAGCGCTTTTGTCCTTTATTTAGCAAGTAGTTTTTGCATTACTAAGCATTTTTGTTTTTTTTAATGCCTGAAACAAAGTTATAATTTGTATACATGCACTTAGATTACTGCTAAGCCAAGAGTAACATTTCTGCTCGATATTCTGTGAACTGTAACAGATCTTCACATGAGCCTGCCTTTTATTAACAGGGTAGTCCGAGAACGTGAAACAATTTCAGTCAGAATCAATTTGTTGACGTTTAATCAGATCATCGAATCGGTCAAGTGACTACCCATCATTCCATTTCCTGTCTGTGTGGAATGTGATGGGAATAGTTGGTGATGGAATTTGTCAGTAATTAATGAGTTTTACACTAGGGCGTTTGTCGCCTTGATCTCAAGGTCATTGCCGATCACAAAGGTCATCTGTGACATAGCCCCCCCAGGTCACATGATCAATTGGCGCACAGTCCCAAGAGGCTATCTCAGATTGTATTATTTGTTAAAAGACATTAGTGGGTGGTGATCTTGGTTACCCTAGCAACCAGTCTGCACTTATTGTCGTGGTTTTAGATTTGAAGCAGTGAATGTCATTTTAGCAGCGATTCTAGCTTTAAGCTCAGTGCCATAGTGCTGAGTATGCAGCCCTCCATACTGTAAATGCTCTAATAAATAACGTGGAATTTAAGTTTCTTCAGAAGAGTTTCTTGGCAGTTTACTAGTGCATTTATTTAACTATTAGCTAAATTTATGAGCTTATTAAAAAATGCCAATTTTCTTTTGTAATATGTGATATATCTCAGTTAAGTCACTAATTAAATAGCGCTTTGTATGGGTATTAATAATAAATTTGTATAGCTCTTGGATGGCACTATTTGTCGGAGATGAATACCACAATCTTCTTCACAATCATTTGGTTGCTCTAGATCGGGGTTGACTCAAAATAAATTTCCTTTTTTGGACTTGGTGGATATGCGGGTGGGCGGAAGGAAGGAACTACTGTTCAAGCAGTTACACTAGATATTAGTATTTTTGGTGTGGATTTATTTTATTATCGTTGAAGTAAATTTGTATGACAGTAATAGAATGATTCTGGCTATTTGATTCTTCCATTTTGATTTTTGTAAATAATGACCATATTTGATTGTTTTTGCTATTATTATTAGATCACAATTTTAAAAATAGCTTATATAAATGGATTTCCTAATTATGCAATGTTCAAAACCACATAAATTTTTTGGCATTTGCTTTGGGATTTTTTTTTTTGCTTATTTGTAAAACAGATTTCATTGACAAATAATTTAATTTGTTGAATTTTTTATTTTTTTGCTAAGGAAAAATATAATTATATAACCACACTTAATTATCCAATAAGAAAATTACTAGAAAAAAAAATTCTGCCTCCTGCTAATATCTGATTAATTCGACTCATTGATTCAGGATGAAAACTCGCACATAATTGATATGCTTTTTGTGACTTGTTTCTTATCTACAGAGCTGAAACTCAAATATTATGCCATCTTTGAGGTAAAAATCAATAATTTCCCTCTAAATGTCAGAAAAATATGGCCTATGAAGAAGAACATAGCTTTTTTGACGATGAAGTTACTCACATACCAGAATAGAGATCTCTGATTTCAGACACATCAGAGCTCTTTAAGATTGGGGTTAAATATAAAGAGACAATTCAGTTGTCTAAGAATTTTTAAAGTAGGTTAATTGCTTTTTTGATTGGAGTTAGCCCTCTGGCTAAGAGAAGTTTGTTTGCAGAGTAGCAAATCTGTCTTTGCTTAGCACAGGAGGAGAATTAATGCATCTTTCATGGAAACGCTTCACATCTTTGTTATGTTAGTGTCAATAATTGTTGAAACACACTGCCGTCATATAAGTGGAATACCTTAAGCATGGTGTAAAACACCAATCCATTAATCGCATATATATGTGATGTCTTTTGTGAAATATAATATATAGGCCTACCAGTAAAATGTTTTGGTGATCCAGTGTATTGTAAAATACAATGTTCCATGTTGATTGCTGCATCTTGAAGAAAATATACCAAATTGGTTTTCAACATATGAGTAGTTTATTTAATAAAATAGATCTATAATATACATAGAAAAGGTTGTTTTTTTTTCCAAATGCGTGACTGCATCAGCGTTGTTGTTTTATGATCAAACATAGATAATTTTATCATGAGAAAGATATCAGTGTTGTTGTTTTTATGATCAAACATAGAGAATATTATCATGAGAAAGATATCAGTGTTGTTGTTTTTATGATCAAACATAGAGAATTTTATCATGAGAAAGATATCAGCTTTGTTGTTTTATGATCAAACATAGATAATTTTATCATGAGAAAGATATCTGCGTTGTTGTTTTATGATCAAACATAGAGAATATTATCATGAGAAAGATATCTGCGTTGTTGTTTTTATGATCAAACATAGAGAATTTTATCATCAGAAACATATGGCACCCTATTCCAAAAGCCGGGAATTTTTTGCATAGCCATTTTTCTTAAAAGATGTTTTTGGATTATAATAGCTAGGAGTTGTTGGTTCAAAACTTATGTTGCAAATACAGGTACGGTGTTCAATGAGAGCTATCTATTTGAGTTTATTTGTTATGAAAACTGATGCTTTGCCCTGAATTTTGACAAACCTGTTTACGTGATGAATCTGAAGTCCTGTTCTAACCCAAACACATTTAGAGTCCTCCTAGTACCTGCTATAAGTCCCCATCTCCAACCTTTGTGTTGTGATACAAATATCAGCTCACTTTTTGAAACTTATGTTAAAGCTACATATATTCCTGATGATGTGAATGTCATATTTACGGTACTGGCTTATTAATGACAGCCTCATTACCATGGTGATGGGTTGATTTCATATTGAACAGCCTGTTTCGGAAGGTCTGACTTGTTTGTACAGATGTTTTTTTGTTTTCATATTTGAATGCGGCCATGTTTACAGTAGCTTCAATCGCCTGTGAATTGAGAAGATTTAGTTTGCATAGATCTGTGTATAGAACAGAGGCTTTACTCGAGATTTGGTTTCAGCGACAGATTGGACCAAAAATATCTGAATAACTTGTTACTGTATAGAGTAGATGACTGCTCAAGATTTCAAAATATTTCAGAGTAGCAATTTCATATTTTTTTCTGTATTTGTGCCAGAAATGAATATTATTTTGTGTCAAATATACCATATATATCTATTTAAAAATCATTATCTGTAAATAAAGTAAGAGTTGTTCTATGAAATAAATTGAGTTTAATTCTTCTACCAGCTGATACCTAATTGCCACGCAAAGAGAGTGATCCTATTATTATTTGTTTAAAAAATCTTGTGAATCCTGCGTTTATTAAGGTGGTGTTATTAAAGACCAGTTCTTTTGATTATTCTGATCAAAATAAGGCATATTATATGATAGTAATAGTAAAAATATTTTAAACCAAATTCCTGGTTTGCCTTTAAACATATTATGCCACGCACTTTTGCACATAATCATTACACTGAGAACCTGTGGGGATTGGGACAGTTTTTGAAATTATTCCAACTCCTGATATGTGGCTGGGCTGAAACCCTGAATACATGTACAAAGAAGCACAGGCCAAAGTACAAAATATTGAGAGAAAAAAACATAATAACAGCATTGACATAAGTTATAACTGACTTGTAGTAAATATCAAATCATTTTATTTAAACCAGGAATATTTCTTTACGAGGGGAAATAAATAAATAAACGCTAAGGAATATTACCATAATAGTTTGTTGAGTACAAAGTTTATTGATTGGCAGCACCCATGTGGCTAGACAATTTCATTACATTTATTGTGTTTTAATATAACCTTGGTCGATCTAATCTTTTCCTCTTTTTGAAAATGTCAGGAATAAAATATCACATAGATTGATAGTGCCAACAGTTATTTCATTGAAAATCTAGGTCATTTTGCCTATTTTTTTATTTATTTAGGTTAATTTAAATTTGTTTTTGGAAATTAGTAGGGTCTGATTTTATTGATATTGGCTTCAGCTTATGTCATGTTTTAAAAAGGAATATAGTTTATTAATGCCATCAAAAAGTAGGTCAGATTAATCAAGTCAGTGGGTCAGATTTAACGAGATGCGTTATTGTATGTAGAAAATCAACTGTCAGATTTTATATCAGAGGATATAATCGATATTAACTCTAACCAATAAAAAATCATCTTTCCATTGATTTTCACATGAAGTCCATGTGTTTTTGATGTATTGCATTCTGTGGTTATCCTGGTTTTGTCTTGTCTTGGCCAGTGGTGTTGAGGGTTTTTTTCAAATACAAAATGGACTGGTACCCTAACCTATGAGTGAAATAAATTTGCATTGCTTGCCCTCATTTGATTTTTACCATGAATCAGATTTTTAAAAATGATATAAAGATTGCCGGTAGAGTTTTTCACTTGTCAAGCTGGTTAAAAAGAATATATTGATAATGAAGAAGATCAAAGAAAATGTAAATACAGATGCCATTTGTGTCCTCCTTTGAACGGCCTTGATTACCTGCCATGTCACCCTGAGCTCTGTGTCTTGTGTCACGTAGACCATGGTTCTACATAATCAGTACCACTCTCCGTTATAGTTGCTGTTAGCCACTCATTATTGCGCTCACTGCAGCTCGTCAAAGTGAAAGCATCGATTTCGTCGCCATACACTGATTGGTGTCAAGCGAAGCATTGTATTTATGGTTTTCTTGTCTCAGCAGTTCGGAGAAATAAGTCGTTTTCTGTGTTTGAAAAAAAAAAAAAAAAAATCCACAAAATCAATACAACCAGAGATCTTGTTTTCTTTCTGATAGACTTTTATAGTTTTGTAGCTTTTTGTGATTTCAAAAGTAAATATGTAACATGGTTTCCATCAGGTGTTGATCCAGGGTGTGAGTGTGCCCTGAGCAGAAGTCCCTCATCAGGTGATGGACAAATTGACTGCACCACGGTTATAATCTCATCATCACACTTGATGGCTTATTATCTACAGGCATTATTCTGGTCCCTTAGATTCTCTCAGGGACATAAAGTCTTCACCATTTTCTGAGACTGGGTGGCTGGAGAAAGCTACTTGGTGCTCTCTTCGCTAAGGGCAACATGCAGCCTATATGTATAAATTTGAGCACTTCGTCTGTTGCTCCATGTATTGAATTTTGTGAATATCTTGTTATTTTGTTTCTACATTTTAATGGAAAACTATTTAGATTGTTTCGATTCATATAATTCTTTTTCTCCCACCTCACTACGTTTTTGTTTTGTTTCCTCTTATAATATAATTGTAATATCCTTGAGTTTGTCGTAAAACATCATTCAAATAAATTGCAACGGGACAGTTTACATGCTATATAGATGCTTAGAGTTCTACACTGTGTAGCCCTCTGACTATAAAGGGATTTGTTCTTTTGAAATATAGTTACCTGTATGTTGTGAGCTGTCAGCATGTAAGTGAAATATGGTATTAAACACTAATCAACCTGTATCTTGTATTGTTTGTTACATAGGAGGGGTCATTACATGTTTTGGACCAAGTCCTTGAAGTGGACGAAACCTCTTTAGAGGGTGTTGATTATGAAAAGGTAACACTTCTGTCACTTCTGTGGAAAGATAAGACTGCTCTGTCACACTATTTATCTCAACTATTGCTGTGAAAGATTTCAAATAAATTATTTTATCTTGAAATTGTAAATGAGATCCCATCAGGATTCAATTAAGTGTGCATTGAATTGATTCAAAGTGACCTTTTGAAACCAGTGTTTTAAAAATTTTACACTACCAAGTTGTATAACACTTTGATAAAACTATTATTTGTATAAAAAAATTTAAGTTATCATTTACTTACCATAAAAGTTTATATCGTCTACACAGGTAAACCCAGATAAATTTTTTAAATGAATAAACCTAGCTTGTCAATAAGCTATATATGTTGGCATTGATATAGGCATTGGACTTTGTGTAATAGATCATGATCTTGTATTTGGTAGGTGATTGAAACATTACGTAGGACGCATGGCACAGTGAAGCTGAAGATTTGTAAACGTAGCTCCGCCTCTCCTCAAACAACTCCACCAGCACAGTCTGTGATACAATTTAATGCTGTACCAGGTAAGGGATTTCTTTTAAAACAGGGTTGTTTCTGAGAGATCATCCTGTTGCTCTTATATCTAAGGGGTTACAGGAAGCTGATCTGTTTGTCATGTCTTTGTAATATGTCTTGGAATTGGCTGTTCTGTTTTTATTTGTTGCCAGTGGCAGTCAAAGTGGTTCCCTTCAACCCTCCCAGAAATAAACTTAAGCATGACGTTAAACACCAATCAAAGAAACAATTTATTGTTTTAAAAAACATGATTCCCCATGAGAAGGTAGTTCAGAACCAAGGCTGGTTAACTGGTTTCCTAAAATCATACTTCACTTATTTACGGCCTACTCTTCATATTGGTTATGATTAGACCCTTTTACTAACCCCAGTGTGTTCCAGGCATAGATATAAACTTTTTATTTATCACTAGAGGCACCTTTTTCCTGCCAAATACTCTGCATCTTTGGGTCAAGTTTAATAGTGTGGCTCTTTACTGTTAAGAGTACACCGACATAATATGAGTGAAAAACCCTTAATTAAGAATGGTGTTTAACAGTTATCAATCAATCAATCAATCAATCAATCAATCAGTAAATGTAGTAGTTTTCCTATAATTGAGCCCTGTGAAGCAGCGGGTGGGCCATGTCCCAGCAGAATACTCCTTCAGCTTCCTCAGTCGATCGTAAGAGGCAAGTAAAGAGGTTGTTTTCTGTTGCCCTGATGTTCACAGAGCTAAAGGGTAACAGGAAGCAGATCTGTTTGTGATGTTCTGTATTTGTGTCCGTCGTCATATAAGTG